>OZ005741.1:49514145-49702477 GCA_963930735.1 Dioctria linearis | reverse complement strand
ACTGAAGACACAAAATGAACTGTGTTGAAAAAAATAGTAGACAAAATATGTCAAAATTCACGACTAAATAGTACGACAAAAGATCAGAATCACTCTCCTCGTTGACTTGAAAGACATTTTTAGTATTATCAAGTTTCTGTAAAGATTTTCTGCAAAACTGGACATAGTCCAAAGTACCTACTTTGCGATATATTAGATTGTCTTTAATTCAGTAGATTTTTTTTTAGTCGTATTTACACACAATAAAACTTAAAATGACTACCTGGGTAGTCAGGATTTGTGCATAAAGCTAAAAGAAAGAATTAATTTCAAACCTTTTCATTCTTTAAAACAATTTATATATAAGGAATAATTTCGTTTGCTCAGATTCCGATTTCCTTAAAGGGTGAAATAATTTTTTTTTATCGCTTAAATAAAAAAAAACGATCCAGTAAATAAAATTGTGAAAGGTGAGATCTTGCAGAACATAATTTAATACGAATTTCATTGCAAATTTTATTTATTCTGAGATGATTTAAAAACAGAGGGTTCCTGATTTAAATTGTTTTGTCAAACAAATCAATTCGTTTGTCCTGTTTAAATATGAAGCGGATAGATTTAACACAATATCGTTATACTGGCAGATTAATATGAGTTTGCATAGGTGTACTAAAGGTTTTGAAAAAAAGAAGAAGAAAAACAAAAAATTTTACCATTTGCTTTCCTTTACTTTAACCATCATGAGAATTTTAAAATACAACCTCAGGATATCCATTATAGAAATTCTCACAATCCAATAAACATTTGTATAAAAGCGTCTATTCCAAATTTTTTTTCTAAACCAAAAAAATGGGGTTTTCTTTTCAAATAAAAGTTCTAGTAAATATCAAAATTTTATTCGCTAAAGCGTGTGTATACAAAAAGTTGCAATCGTTAATCATATAATGTATTTCTTCCATTAAAACTGGCAATAAATCACCACAGTAGTGACAGATATCTTATATCAGACTTTAGAGAGGCTATTATTAATGTCCGGGAAAATCATGCACTTAGTTTGCTAACGGCATAATCAATTCATTGATTAAAATGTATTATACACACACCAATAGGCCAATAATTTCACATTTGGACTGTTTTATGTATATCCAAATGTATTTTCTAAAAGAAATATTTTATTAGTGCTTAACACATTGTTGAGCAATTTTGAAAATATTTACGTAGAAAGGCAAAGGAATTAAGATTAATAATAATTTATATATTTTGTGATATGTTTATTAGTGGCAACGTAGGTGGGCGTTTCTTTCTTCTTTTGGATAATAAATACAAATGCAGCATCATTTAGAGATTGATATGTAGATCAAACTGATCAAAGTACTATTTTGAGAATAAAAGTTATTCTAAAAGTGAGCATTTCTAGTTAATTTGATTATATTATATATTATATATATGTATATAGGTAATGTATCTTTTTTTTATATTTTTATTAATTTATTCGCTGAATGTTAGCTACAATGATTTATAAAAAAGCATAATATACCCACAGTAGAATTCAAAAGTAACCAACGTTATAGCACTATACAATTAGTAAGAATATTTCTTAATTATTGTGATTGATAAAAAAATCAATTGAATAAAAATTAAAATCGAAAGTACAGCACAGTCTGGAAATTGGCTTAAAGTATCCATAGTAGGTCAGGCGCGTATCCAGACCTGCAGCCTGGGAGGGGGATGGTCACAACTAAAATGTTCGAGGGGAGATAAAAGTCGAAAGTAGTCGCTTTTAAATTTTTTTTTTATCATATTTAAGTTAGATATCACAAAAACCAATTTTCGGTTTGATTTGCAAAACCTGTCGATAATATTATCCACATCAATGGCGATCTCAGAGTGGACAGACATTAAGGACTCATATCCAAATTCTCTTTCTCGTGCAAAGATTGTAGAAATAGATGAGACGCAACCGATTCTGTCACGGGTGAAGTAAATGACTTTGCACCTTGATTCACATTCGGAGGAATGGGAGTAGAAGTGCATGATATGTCACTGGCTATATCTTTTGATGGGAACTTAACTGATCTTGCTTTCTTCTGGAAAAAGTTATCAATGGTCTTATCAGTCTTCTGCTTTCCAGTTTCGCAACTATTTCTACCTTCATCGCTAACTATAAATTAAAAGTAAACGTGAAGTTAAATTAAACAACACTACTTTAATTAATACGAAAGTATAAGCAAAACAACGGCAACTACCGCAGAGGAAAGCGAATGGTTTTTATTTTTATAGTTCTGCCGTAAAAACTCTGAAGAAAAATTGTAGAATAAATTTTAGCGGCACTCCAATCAATCCATCTGATGGTTTTCAGCTACCAATAGTGTCTAAAAATTCGAAAGAAAAATTTTGAAGTACATTTCTAAGAACAAAATGTATGATTGCCAACCACTGACATATAATAAGAATGGACTGAGCGTTTTTGCTTCAAAAATGGCACAAATATTGAACAGGCTGTGAATACCCTTTATTTCGTACAATTTCGCACCGATTCATAATTTATTATTATTTGTCGATTGGAAACACTAAAGATGTTATAAAATAGTATTGCATTAAATTAAAATTATTGAGGAAGTTAAGCTTGTTTTAATTAACCCAAAAATTAATTTTTAATATTACTGAAAAATGTGCTCCTCTGCAGATTTGTTGTCAAATTTCATTGAGATTGTAAGAGATAGACGTATAAAAACAATATATTTGTCTGAATTTTTATGTCAATTCCAATACATTCCAATTAATACAGCCGTACTGTTTCCAAAATTGGTTACAGTTCAGTGTACATTTTGAGCCTGAGAGAGACAAATAGATTTTAGCCAAAATTTGTGCCATTTTTGACTATAGGAATTAGATAGGATGGATCAGTCCATTCTTATTATATGTCAGTGTTGCCAACGCTCTAAAATATCTTAAGCGACCCAGATCAGCCCAGGCACCTGAATCAATATAACTCTTTGGAACTATTGTCCGCCGACAATAGTGCATGAAAAATCTAAAGAAAAATTTTCAGATCTTTCAAAGAAAACTGAATGTTTGTGCCCCTATCAGAAAGAGTGAACAACCAGAATCAATCCACCAATTCATTTGGACCGTTGCGTTGTCGGTGAATAGTACGCAACCAAATTGTAGATATAAGTGGTTTTATAAAGGTTTCAAACAATTTCTCGCAGGCTGCCTAAAATGTTTTATTATTGCTTTATAAATTAAAGTCGACAACTCTTATACAGTGCGCCCAATTACCTCTATAATAACGGTTTTTTTAAAGCTCGCACAATATTTTTAACATCACTCTTATAAAACAGTGTGTTTTATAAAGAGTTGTGAGAATATTCCCGTGGCCATAATAAAGTATAAATTGCTCATTAGGAAGTCGTGTCACAAGTTGAAAAACAAAACTTATATAAGTATTTTTCTAGGAGTTCCAAGAGTATGTATGTGTTTGAGGCACAGCCAAGCCAGGCACGTATACAGGTGGAGGGTCACGGGGGTTATGACCCCTCCCCAAAGCACCACCTCATCATCGAGGTGAATTGAATGTGGCGCTGGACTATACAGTGATTTGTAAAAGTTTAACAGGACGATTTTCGTAAGGTACGGACACAATATGTAACTGACGCCAGCGATTAATGCGGTGCTGTAACCCACTTTTCCAATCAGCGGCGACAGCTAGCGCTGTGTTGGGCATTTGTTTGTCTTCTTTTGAGTAGTAATAGTGGAGTCTGAAGTGGGTATAATAGATATTCGCTCGTAGCTCTTCATATTTGAAACGTGTACGGATTTTTTTACAATTTTCTTGTGTTTTATACATATATAGTGTCGAAAGGTCATCTATCATATCTATAACAGGATGGTAAAAAATTTTGGAATACTTACCACATATTTCTTTTAGTGTTTGATTGTCGATTTGTCGATTACTGCTATAGATGAAAAAGCAACCAAATTTCGAGATTTGAAAGTGTTATTGTTTCTAAGAAATTGGTCAGCGATCATGTGATTTTTCGGCATAAAATCGATGACAAGATGGTGGAGAGCTCGTAACAGAACAAACTGACTTAACGAATTTTGATTTAGGGTTCTTCCAGTAGAACCCCAGTTCCAGTTGATTTTTCATAGCGAAGCATGTTCTGAAGAATTTTAATGAATAACTATTCACCAATGGCCATGACCATGACAATGGCACAAGCATTCAGTTTTCTTAGAAAGATTTGACATTTTTCCTTTAGATTTTTCATGCTGGTGGCCGATCATGGTTCCTAAGAGTTATATTGATTCAGATGCTTTGACTAGTCTGGGTCGCTTGGTCGAAGTTTTATATACCTACTATTGGTAGCTGAATACCATCAGATGGAACGATTCGAGTGCCGCTAAAATTGATTTTACAATTTTTCTTCAGAATTTTTACTGCGAAACTATAAAAATAAAATCCATTCGCTTTCCTCTGCGGTAGTTGGCGTTGCTTTGCTGCTCGTACTTTCGTATTAATTCAAGTAGTGTTGTTTAATTTAAGTTCACGTTTACTTTTAATTTATAGTTAGCGATGGAGGTAGAAATAGTAGCGAAAGTGTAAAACGGAATACTGATAATACCATTGACAACTTTTTGCAGAAGAAAGCAAGATCAGTTAAATTCCCATCAGAAGTAATCGTCAGTAACATATCATGCACTCCTACTCCCATTCCTTTAAATATGACTCAAGCTGCAAGCTCACTCTCAGTCAATTACTTCACGAGAAGGCGTATCTGGTTATGAGTTCTTAATGTCCATCCTGAAATCGACATTGATGTGGATAATATTATCGATAGGTTATCAAATCGAACCGAAAATTGGATTTTATGATATAATGTAAATATGATTAAAAAACAGTTTTAAAAGTGACTTCTTCCAAATCCCCCCCCCCCCCTTTCCACCCGCTGGTCTGAATACGAGCCTTAGCTAAATGATGCTCAAGGTATCAAGCGGCCAGGTCCATCATGCCCCAAGAAGGAATAAAATGGAGGGAATACTCGATAATATAGGTGGGAGTCCACCAGCCTGATGATAAACACATGCAGACAGCCAGAATCTAGGGGGTGATTTTTTTTTAAATTTATTATAATAATAATAATATTAGTATATAATTAATAAACAAAGAAACACTATTCTTTGTTTTTTTTATTTACCCTATGTTAGGAGACACAGATCCAGTCTAAAAGTTCACACTTGATTTGTGATCAAGTTATGCCAATGCCTGCATCTTATTTGATATTTGCCAAGTGGGGTTACAGATAAATTAGAAGTCTGAAAATTTATTTATAAAAACAAAAAACACAATTGGATCATAAATCACCAACTAATTTGCAAAAACTACCGGAACGAAAACAACAAAATCACCGTGAAATTTCTATTGCTCCAAACCTTCTATCATTTGCCTACCGCCAAAATTCTATTCCTTCTATGAGTTTCAAGAGTAGATGGGTGCATATTAAATTTAATATTTCATTATGAAGTCTATTTGAGATCAGTTAGAACAAAAACTAAGAACATTGTTTGTACGTTTCTTTGCAATACGTTCGGAATAATTTCTATAAGAAGGAGACCAAACAAGAATGACATTTGCCATATTTCAAAATTTTAATCTAGATATTTTTCTGAGCGCTTTACAAAGGCTAGCATTGAGTTTTTTTTCTTCTTAAATATGTGATCTGTGTGGATGTTAAAAGTGAGTTTGGAATCATACACGTCATGTATTTTTGTCAACTGTGGAAAGTAGAAATACCTTCATATCCTATTATTCGAAGGAGCAGAATGCCCACGAAAGAAAAAGTCTACCTTAAACTCATTTATGAACATTTAAAAGTAGGGAAGTCTTTGTATGCACCATCAATAAGTTTTTCCAGGTCATCCTGAAATTTCACACAATCGAAATGCAAATTAATAGACTTATACAATTCTAAATAGTTCAGATATAGCAATTCAGTGTTGATACGAATAATTACACAGACTGGAAACATAATTTGTGAATAAGATGAAGAGAAGGAGCTCTAAGTGGTTACCCTGCGCCTGCGTAACACTAGAATCAGAGTATATAATTTTTTTTTAGATAGAGTGGAGAGGAACTAATTTTGCGATCCATAAAATAGGACGATAACCAAAAGTAAGTGAAGAAGCTTGTTGAAACTTTTACTGAAATCTGCATAAATACAACCACTCGACTACGATTAAAAAATTCAATTCAGGTAGATCTAAACTAGAGCAGATTTATTGTTTTTTTGGCGTTCCCTTAATAAAAAACAATACTGATGAGGTTTGAGAGCTCCAATATAATGAAAATAGAGGAATTCACATAAAGAATACAATACAATTAAACATTAGGACAATAGTTGGTAACAAGTTCCTTTTTACTGGACTTAAAATTTAGGACAATAAACGATTTTTTCCATAATTTAGGGGATTTACCGAATTGTATTGCTTAAATAAAAATTTTAACGAATAAAAAATGAATTTTACTCAATGTTTTAAAAAATTGGGAGGTATCCCATCGGTATATGCAGAATAACTTGGCTATAGCCAGGCATTCACTCTTTAACAAATTTTTCTAATCAATAGTGAAGTAGGGCAAGTCAACTTCTGGTAGTTTCAGTTAAGTAATCAAAATAAGCAAAATCTACTTCAGCTTCATAATTTAAAAAATGATTTACTAAAATAATCAACAAAGACATTAGAAATAACAGCCGGAACATGAGTACAATCGTTATTTATCATACATACTAACAACAACGGTGGAAAACTTCTGGTAAATGTTACTCTGTGTTTAGTAAGTACATACACAAACTTCTTCCTTATATTTATCGCAATTTTCCTGGACTTTTTATTATCTAATCTATTAGGACATATAGTTAGATGACAATTTTCTAGTCTTCTATCGCCCTATAGACTGGATAATGATGGCTCTGGATGTAATGAAATTATCACTCCACGTCAACTATTGCTCTGTATAGACGAGGATTTTCTTCTAAATCAACAATTTGATGTTTCATATTGGGTTCAGTCAATTGTTTGTCTTAATTTTGAAGGAACTTTTTTCTTGATGAGTTAAACTTATTCCACTCAAAATTTTTAACGTTATAATGTTAACTAAACAAACGTAGACTAGCGTGATGTGTAACTAGGGTGCATCTATATGCGTGCATCTTTTTATCAGAATTATCAACACACCTAGTTGTGTTATATTCAATATAATATGGATTTTTTTATGTTCTTGATTAGAAATAGATGAGTTTTATTTATTTATTTATTTTTAAGTTAATAAGATAGTACACAGATTACAAGTCCATTAGGATACTGCCTTAAAAGTAAGTAATTTGAGTAAATTACAAAAATAAAAAAGAAGAGAAGCAAAAACAAAAATTCAAGCAATATAATATACAGGGTGTTCCATAAATGTCTTTAATCCTTTGGGATAAAATTAGAGGTCATTTGGGTCAAGAAAGTCTAGATACTTTTATATCGAACTCCGCTTGGTTTTCGAGTAAATCGATAATATCGTTTTTCGAGATTTTGCATACCTCTTCAGAGTAATTCCGTTATAAGTTCTATTGTAGGCAATGGATTGTGACGTTCAAAACTTTATTTAAAAGAACACATATTGGCCTTTCTAAGAATGTATAATAAGTTATAATTATGCCTTCAATCATTTAAAAAAAAAACAGTTTTCTCTAGATTTTTTTATTTCACCAAAAATGTTTGTCGCGATTCAGTGCACATTTATTCGAAATATCACCATTCCACGAACTTGGCAAAACTATGAAAGAATTTGCGCATTATGTCCCCTTTCCAAAGTGGCCTCCCTAAGTGCTATCAACTATAACAATCAAAAGTTATAAGCAAACATTTGGAAGATGTGCCCATCGAGGTAATCTTCAGTTTTTTCGTAGGATTCTATCTCCTCCTAAAGTTTTTAACCTACGACAACCATTTATATGTCATTATACGGGAATCTGAACTGGATATTAGATAGGGTAGTTTTCGATTTCGAATTTCGAAAATAGAGGGGGTAATTTCGAAAAAAACACTTTTTTACCAAACTTGATATTTACGTGGATTTCGTTATTCCGCATCTTCATTTTTGCGGGAGGGGCAAGATCTGGGAGGGGCGGGAGTTCAAAGTTTCAACTTTAAGCGGCTACATTTGAATAAAAACCACCAAAAATGTCTTTTCCATTTATGAATTTAGGACTTACTTGCTAGAACAATGCTTCGTTGATGCGGAGTAACGAAATCTACGTAAATATCACGTTTGGTAAAAATTGTTTTTTCGAAATTACCCCCTCCATTTTCGAAATTCGAAATCGAAAAGTACCCTTTCTAATAGCCAGTAATAATTATAACTTATTATACATTCTTAGAAAGGCCAATATGTGTTCTTTTAAATAAAGGTTTGAACGTCACAATCCATTACCTACAATAGAACTTACAATGAAATTACTCTGAAAAGTTATGCAAAATCTTGAAAATCGATATTATCGATTTACTCGAAAACCAAGCGGAGTTCGATATAAAAGTATCTAGACTTTTTTGACCCAAATGACCTCTACTTTCATCCCCTTAAAGGATTAAAGACATTTACGGAACACCCTGTATATACTTATAGGTAGGGTAAAAAAGGTGAAAATTATACATTGAAAGAAAAAAAATACAAAAAAAGAAAAAAGAGAAAAAAGAAAATACGACTAAAAAAACTACAAGATACTAAAATACTAAGTAATTACAATATAATTCAGAAAAAGAAAAAAGGGCAAAGCAAAGCAAAAATAGAAAGAAAATAAGCAAATAAATCGAGATATATAAATTATGACTGTTACGATCTCATTCAAGATTAGTCTTTTAAACGTCAGAGGTCCAGAACTGAAAATATCGATGTTCCTGAAATTCTAATTGTATGCCTTCTGAATTCAATATCGTAGAGACTTTTCTCGCAGATTTGTCCTAGAAAATGGCAATCTATGTAAAAGGAGTATATTGTCTTGCGTATCTTGAGGGAATATTTATACCAATTCTGGAAGGCAAGTCAAGACAGTGTACATCGCCATTCAGAATTTTGTACAAAAACACGCTATCGAGAAAGACACGACAGCGCTCTAAAGATAAGATGTTGAATCGGGTTAATCTCGCATTAGACTTGAACTCATTATGTTCCAATTTGTACAATAATAATCTGGAAAATTTTCGCTGGACAGATTCGAGTAGATTATTATAGCAAGTGTAAAAGGGGCTCCAAATTTGACACGCATATTCTAAGGTGCTTTTCACCAGTGAATTATATAGAGAAATAAAAGAGGCGCTTGATTTGAAAGATTTACATGTTCTAAAAATGAAACCCAGAAGACGATAAGCTTTGGTAGTAACAAGGTTCAACTGGGAAGCGAAGAGAAGTTTGTTATCAAAAGTAACTCCCAAATCTTTTATTTCGTTGACATATGAAAAGGAAATATCGTTTATTTTATAGTGGAATAGGATTTTGTCACGTTTTCTAGAGAAAGTTATACTTTTACATTTGTCTACGTTAAGGTCCAATTGGTCATTTTTACACCAATTTTCGAGTTTTCTAATATCATCTTGCAAGCTCTCACAGTCATTGATATCATTAATTACTCTAAAAATTTTAGGGTCATCAGCGTACAACAAAATGTCCGAAGTCATTGATATAGATTAGGAAAATAAAGGGACCGAGTATTGAGCCCTGGGGAATACCAGATGTCTGTTCTAAGGAACTAGATTGGGAGCCGTTGAAGACAACCATACTCTCCCTTTCATTTAAGTATGACTGGAAGAAAAGGACAGTTTCCGTATTGAAGCCTATTTTTAACATTTTTATTAGACACTGGTTGTGGCGGATCTTATCAAAGGCCTTAGCAAAATCAGTGTGTATGGAATCAACTTGCTTATTCTCATCCAGACCAGAAGCAATGGTATCAGTGAAATCAGCTAAGTTTGTAACCGCGCCCACGGAGAAATCCGTGCTGCGAATTTGATATGAAAGGCATAGTTTGATAAAGAAGCTGGTTGTATATAACTCTTTCAAATATTAAAGTCAGTGCATTGGAGATGGATATTGGGCGATAGTTAGTAACTAATCTAGGATCTCCCGCTTTTAGAATTGGGGGTAACGAACCCGTTCTTTAATATAGTTGGAAAAGTCTTTCTAAGTATTGATAAATTAAATAAAGAACTTAACGGCTTCGGTAAGCTACTAGAACACCGCTTGTAAAACAGGTTAGGAATACTATCAGGTCCGGGATTTTTATTACAATTAAGGTTATTTAATATTTCGAGTACATCATCAGAAGAGATGAAACTCAATTTAATGTTAATAGAGTTACAGTTAGTCTGAAAAGATGTCAATTCAAGATTGGATTCCTTGTCAGAATATACAGACGAAAAGTATTCAGAAAAGAATTAACAGATTTGTCTAGAAGATGACGAGGTGACATCTTTGTAGAGCATCTCCTTGGGAGAGGTATTTGAATTCCTGAAATGTTTATTAAAGGCCCAGAAAGCTTTGGGATTTTCGTGAAGTGAAAGTTCAGTTGCATCCATATATCTTTTGAAACACTGATTTAGTAAGGTCCTAGATAATTTTCTAAGGTAAGAGAAAGTTTTATAGTGCTCCGGGTGCTGGTGAGCCTTATATTTACGACGATATTTTTCTTTAACTTGAAGAACTTTAATAAGTTGGTGACTATACGAGTTCGGAAAATGGTTAGTTTTCCTTTTAGTTAATGGTATATATTCTCGAATACCGGTGTTGGCTATCTAGTAAAATTTCTCAAAAGACTGTATAGGATCAGTCGAAATAACTGAGGAAAAGTCGATATTATTGAGGTAGCCACACAAACCAGTGTAATCTCCCAATGTGAAGTTCCTTTTATTTATAAATTCGATACGAGAAGGTTTTGGCAAAGAGATATTCAAATTAATATCTAATGAAGGATGATGAGAGTCAATCCGTGAGAATGGACACAGGGATGAAGATATGCAAATGTCGTTCTGAGCGATATGTGTCCATACTAAATCAAGAAGCCTATCATTAAAATTTTTGACATTATTAAATTGGTTTAGGTGGCACAGAGACACATTGTTGATGAGAGAATGGATTACCTGACTAAAAAGACCAGAAGACAACATACAGTTCTCGACTCCGTATAAATGCCAAGAAATATATGGGAGGTTGAGAGTATCTTTTTTATTTTTGCGTAGGGCTTATATTTTTCGATAGAAACAAATCTGCTAAAAGTATAGGTACAGACGTGAAAAAATTATTTGTACAATTACGACACGAGCTGTAGTTACCTACCAAATATGGGTAAAACTAAATCCTGAAATCTATCTTTGGGTTTTTCTGGAATTTCCCCGGGAAGCTTTCTCGTGTAAATCTGTAGGTTATGAAGATATATTGTTTTTAAATCAGCAGAGTCTCAAATATTTATTCCATATTATGTTAGCTTGGAACTTGTCACTATAGACACAACTAATTGCTCATCAATTATTACAATTTCGTATGAAACAAAAGTTTTTTAGCAATACCCGCAAAAACTTACGCAGATATCCATAAATGCGAATAAATTAACGGTCAGACTCCTTTCTATTCTCGTAGTTTAATTATAAAATCTTCTAAATTTGCTGCTGATTATAATAAATCTTGAGTAATGGATACTGTGAAAATACTGTGTTGAATGGATTTATCTGTACTCCACTTTTCCGGTAAATTTTATAATTTGCACCGAATTGCTTCTGTGGATATCAAAACTCCAATAAACGTATCTTTCAGTTCCACTACTTATCTATATATTTCCAAATATTTTGCTTATCAGATTTGTTTTCATTATTTTTGTTTATAAAGATAGAGATTACTCTATAGAATTTTTTTACCGGGTTAAACTTATATTTGATCAAGAAGGAACTCTTTTTGGATTCTCCGGTATATAGCAAAAGCTAAGAAATGTTTTTAATTTATTATTTCATCACACAACTCATTATATTTTGGGTGACCAGTTTCAAATATTGTGGTTTGACTCATCAACAGGTCCCAAATAGCGAAATTGAGTGAATTGAAAAACAAATAAAAAAATAGAACAAAGAAAAGAAATGAAAGATGAAAAAAATTGAGAAAAATAGAAAAATAGATGTTTATTAACATTTTTTTTAAAAATTTAAAAAACCTGATTTATTCGAAACGAATCGAACCTGTATTCGCCTGCAGTGGGCTGAAAAAGAAAAATAAAAAGGAAGAAGAAGAAGCGTTTCGTGTTTCGTTTCGAATGAATCTGGTTTTTTTTTAAATTTTTTAAATTTTTTTTTATAAACATTTTTTTTCCTTCTATTTTTCTCAATTTTTTTCATTTTTTCATTTGTTTTTCAAGTCACTCAATTTCGCTATTTGGGACCTGTTGATGAGTCAAACCACAATATTTGAAACTTGTCACCCAAAATATAATGAGTTGTGTGATTAAATAATAAATTAAAAACTTTTCTTAGCTTTTGCTATATACCGGAAATCCAAAAAAAGTTATTTCTTGAAGAAATATTTTTTTTTTTATAAATTCAGGTTGCTTCATGGTTAATGAATTCGCAAATTTTATACTCCACATATTTAGGAACAAAAATATTTGCTTGACCAGATTAGGTGAATTCTTTTGGAATTGGTATGGTTGTGGTAAAGTTTCATTCATGTTGGGCAACGAGAGCGACCCTCTTGTTTGGTATTTCAAATGCGTCTTGATTTTGCTTTGTACTGTTTATTTTGTCCTACCTTATTTCTTTCTCTAATTGGCTCTTTTCCTTGGTGATATATCTTCATTTTCGCTCAATGCTTCATCTCCTTTTCGAAATACTCATCATCAAGTAGTTATATGCTTCGACTGTCAAAAACAAATAATGAAAATAGTGCAAATAGTGCCTAAGAACAAGTTTGTTTCCATTTTAAGAAAGGCTGGTTCCTTAATAATTTTTTTAGTATTATCTTTCACATCGGACGTATCACTTTCATGAGATATAAAATAGGGATCACAATCTTCACTATGACTATCTTCATTATGACTATCACTATCACTATTATTATCACTATCACTATCACTATCACTATCACTATCACTATAAGTTAGCCAATCTGAGGGCTAGTTCCTCAATTTCTTGTTGAGATAATCTTCCACCTTTCAATATTGTAAACACTAAGCCTTTTCATTAATTCAGTCTGCAAATAAATAAAACATAAAATACTAGTAATGTCAGGCATATTTTCAGGATCCCAGGTATAAGTAATTAATATTACTTTCTTTTTGTATTGATTTCACACTCAAAAACATCCCTATGTTATCCAATAAATTCAAGAGGAATAAAAACTCAAAACTATCCCGCATAGTAGTACTAAGAGATAAATATGTTTTCAATTGACGTGTCACATGGACGAACCATTAGATAAAAACTTTCGATAATTCTTAACAACATTTACCACCTCAGAAAGACCGAATGTGGTTATGGTATTCAGGAAGAGGTTCGCATTTAATCATCGTTGGAAACTTGCCATTGAACGGCAGGAAGATTAAAATCATCCTGGATTACAATCTCATCCGATTTGTTAAAAAAAAAAAGAATACTAAATGTGTATTAAATTGGTATATAAATAATAAATCCTACTTCCCATGCACTTGACATCAAAGGTAAGTACATGGCAGTAGTAATTTTTAATCTCTGCACTGAGCACAGTGGGTCGGTATTGAATTCAGCCGCCAATTCCACCGGTGCGGAGCAGCGGTCCTGTCTCGACAATAATGTCACAGTAAATTATGATTATTATTATTTAATTCTAGAGCAAAGTACATTTGAGCAAAGCATTACAAATAAGAAACACAATACTATTGTCGAGTAAAAAGAGATAAGAGGTATGTGGAGAGGAGTTACCATTGGCATTGCAAAGCAGCATAGTAAGAACAATTCTTTGCAGATGTAAAAACTACATGGAACAGAAAAAAAAATGAAAAAAAAACAGAAGATGAACGAATACAAAATCAGACCCGGTGTTCAAAGAAAATGTGAAGAGGATTTTTCAGTGCTATATGAAGAAGCTCATTGTTTCAAGAGAAGGTTAGAAGCTCAATTCGAAAACAAAGATACAAAAAACAAAATGAAACCAAATAATCCACACAGCAAAAATAAAGAAAAGAAAAGCAAAAAAAATGACCAGCAAAATAATTCTGCAGACAACATCGACAAGATCGAGGTTAAGCCCAGCATCATTGGACCAAAGCTGCTATTCGATTTTTGTACACAATTGAAAGTAAAATTCATTTCGGTTACTCTGCGAGAGATAATGTTGCTTTTATAATAGTAGAGTAAATAATGTAACCACATTGAACATAATACATACTTAGGGAGAGCTGAGAATGGCAATCTTACTGGGTACTTACTGATATGCAAATTTCGATGCGGGAGGTATTAACGATATTTTTGTTTTTGTTTTTGTTTTTTCTTGTTTTCATTTGGTGATGCTTTACTCGTCTTGGACAATGTTATTCTGTATAGAGTAGGTACTTACGTGTGTGTAGTGGACTTATGTTAATATCTATGTATGAGTTATTCATTATCAATTGTTTTTTATTAGAACAATATTTTTCCCAAGGACAAAAGTGTTGAATTGAAAAATTCATCTAGATGAAAGTAGGAAATACTTTTTCAAGTTTATCGTTCTTAAGTTGATTTTATGTTGTTTTTTTTTATAGTAAAATGGTAGTAAAATCCCCGAAGAAAGAAATCACTGCATATATGAAACACATTTCAGGTAGTGCACGCTACAATGCAACTGTTAAAGCGTAAAATATCTATGCAACTCAGAAAGGTTACAGAAATGTTCTAGGGTGGAGTGTATAGTAAGAGGTTTAACTTGACATCCATTTCTTTAGTTCCAATTCATAACCTCCATATATACTATCCTGTTACTTTTTACTAGAAAAAGTTGCGAAATCTAATACTTAAAGGACAACCGTATGTTTCATTAATGAGATAAACTATTTAAGCTTAATGCTAGACTGTAAGTAAAGTTGGGATCTGTACTGTAGTCTCTTCGTTAGATACTTTTTTCGTCCTATATCCACGATCTGTAATCTCATGCAACGTATTGCAACTGCAAATAGGAAAATCACACTATAGACGGATTTAAATATTCGTCACTGATATGGACACATACTCCGCAGTTCCAAGTAGAGTTTCTATACACAAATCAAGTGTTGATGAGCTTTACACCATAAGAAATTCTACAGAAACCTTTGAAGATATTTGAACGATCATCAAAAAACACACCTTCAAAACCCCTTTAGTAAAATCGCACCTAAGCCTTGCTGGTGGAAAGCTGAGACGCTACAGCTCTTTGAGCTAACAAAATAATAAATATTCGCAGACTGCATCAATACCACATCTACATTACTTATCAACAAATATAGAGCAATTTCAAAATGACTTAAAAATGCCATTAAAAGGGCGAAAGCTTCTTATACCTCTAGCTTGATTGACAACATAGAATGGTTGGACTCTAGAGAATTTTACAAAAATTTTCGTGCAATTTCTGCCAAACATCGAAGCATTGACATGGTTCAGAGATAGGACACTCGTCTTCCCTGGACTTCTTAAAGTCCTTAGTCGCTCCGAGTTAAACAATACTATACAGTGTCTGCATCACTCTCACTCCCCTGAAAGAGCTCTCGAAATACCTTAAGAACAAATCGAACTTCTCAGCACCAGGAGTAGACAGCATCCCGTTTTTTGTCTTAAAAAGCTCTAATGGCTAACCAGAAGTATATCTTTTCTAAGCAAAAAATCGGCTACAAACCATATTTGAACAGCTACCTATCATCACCGTATATCGGACTTAACCCTGATTTGTAGTGTTTTTTTTTTGCATACCTTTGAAAAGTTATTTTAAAGCCCCGACTATGAGTTACGCTACTTTAACTCCGCTCAGATTTAATTCGGTATAGCTACATTGGATAGATTTTGACAACTTTCTCGACCATATGCCTGGATTTTCAAGATATTTTTTGACTCTAAGGTTAATTCCAAAGCTGAGAACAAATTCATTATTGCAAAATAAACACAAATTATTCAAGGAATAATAATGCAAAATAAAGAAGCTTTATCCATTTCGAAGCTCTATTGGGAAACTAGTGTTAGAAACTTTCTAAGATAATCTTAAGAATGAAATTCGTAATATAGTGATGACCAACCAGGAATACAGTCTGTATCATCATTTTGCATAACCGCAATTTATTGCAACCGATGATGAAGTACCTACTTATTTTGTGCAGATTTGGACTAATAGGATTTGCAGACAACCAATTTTTTATGGCAACCATATTAAGTAGAGTTCAGGATTTGTAATGAAATACACGTGTACACGAACGTTCAAATACGAATCTGAACTACACTTTAGCCACGTTTAGGTCGTATTGACTTAAGCAGCATAAGATTTTCGGTTTATATACTCATGCAAAATTTGAAGTTCTGATACAACATTTATAGTGACCCAAGACCCTTTTTATTCTCTATAACTACACTTGAAAGCGGCCTAAACACCTTTAAAATGCTATGCCAATTTATAACCTCAATTAGTTACACGATTAGATTTTTCCTCGAAAAGATTTAAATAAATTTTTGTAATTAAGAGAGTATATAAATTTTTAAATGCGTAAGAAATATTATACATATAATCTTTCCGGAAATACGGAACCTGTTAGCTGACAAATATATAAATTTTTTTACATGTTCACAAAATTACCACGGAAATGATGCTGTCAAATTTTGTTACGAGCACAAGCACACAAGTTTGGCAGTACAATCGCATAAATCGGAATAAACT
Source organism: Dioctria linearis (assembly GCA_963930735.1). NCBI lineage: Eukaryota > Metazoa > Arthropoda > Insecta > Diptera > Asilidae > Dioctria > Dioctria linearis. The sequence continues at coordinate 49,685,574 of OZ005741.1, read as the reverse complement.
CCATTCACATGGTATGCCGAACTGGTGCAGAACTAAACTGAAACAACGGCATAAACGTAGCTTTTTTTGTGTATTTAATACACAAAATCACAAAATTCACGTGCATTTAAATATTATTATACAGGGTGTTTCCCCTTAGGACGTCCATAGAGCGGGAGGTGATAGTACTCGCCTAGACGAACCAAAAATTGTATGGCAGGGGGGGGGGGCAATGTCAACCGTTTAGGAGTTACAGGGTGATTCATAAAAAAATCTAGGTTTTCACAAAACACCCTGTATATTAAAAACTACAGGGCGTATGGTCACAGTTAAGGGCTTACTGTATGCAGAACTTCATGGCCTTTCCAACGACAGCTCAACCAGCCCCATATCCCCCTCAGAAGTTATGAAGGTCTAAACTAAAAATTTCGGATTTTCTTTCCTTTTTTTTTACTTTGACCTCTATTCTTTTTGCAAAATGGTCGTTAACATAACTTTTTTTTATAAAAACTGTAAACTGTAGACTCTCCTCTTTAATATGACCTATTACATCCTATGTGTTAACTGTAGCCGTTAAACAGTTATTAACTCATAACCTATTCAGGTCACACCGAAAAAAGACGATATTTTTCAAAATGACGTGCTAAGGGAACAAATTATCGTTGAGAATAGGTTTGAAAATGTGACCATACGCCCTGTAGTTTTTAATATACAGGGTGTTTTGTGAAAACCTAGCTTTTTTATGAATCACCCTGTAACTCTTAAGCGGTTGACATTGCCCCCCCCCCCCCTGCCATACAATTTTTGGTTCGTCTAGGTGAGTGCTATCACCTCCCGCTCTATGGACCTCCTAAGGGGAAACACCCCGTATAGTGGGTCGAGTAAAATTCGAATTATTGCTAAAGTGAAATGTTTTTTCTTAAAAAGCTCAAAAGTTAAAACTTTTAGAATTGGTCAAAATATCAATAGAATTTTCAGTTTTTCTAGAAATATTGATATTAGGTACCTTGCCTTAGGTCCGCCATATAATTATTGTATATTTTGCCTCAATGTTTAATTTTTCCTCTCCTTTTAAGATTTATAAACCAGTTCAAACGCTACGTGGCCCTCAAAGGCACAGATGTCGCGTCGCCAATCGATAGAAATAAAATTGAAAATCGGTCGTATTCCGGTGATGGGACATACCAGAAATCGATATTTGGAATACTCAATTAAATTTGAATGGATTATTAAAATAAGCTTTTAGTTCTCTATCCACTGTCACCCCGATATCTTTGTTAATAATAAACAAGTTACAGGGTGATATAAATGCAAAATACATCTACAAACAAGATCCCATTATATGTATGATATTCGGTTACAGTGTCGAATGCCTTCGAAAGAATTGTCTAAAATTTCAACTGCAAAAATCCTGAATACCAGTGACATTCTTCTAGAAAAAATCATTAGATATTAAACGGCAAATACCTTTCTGTAGATAAATGTTACTGTTGACTTTTTTAGTGGTCTCCATAATCAGTATATACCACATTTTGGTGAATTGTACAAACACTCGACGAATAAGTTCCATTACTGTGAGTTAATATTGAATGTTTTTGAAGTAAGAATTAAAAAAAAAACCGATCTGAATGCATTATTTTGTGGAATTTGCATACAATTCTTAAATTACATGAAATTGATCTTTTTTTTTTAGACGAAATCCTGTCAGAAATTACTTTTCTGATGGCGTCACTACAATAAAAATATTTCACGGACTCAATGATCACGCCGAGATGATGATAGAAAATGTCTGGGAGTTCCGTCCGAACTTTGGGTATGTTCCAACTCGCTAGAAAAACTATAAACTGTTTTCTACCTATACATATTTTGGGTTTCCTTGCACAATTATTCTTTAACGAGCGTTAACAATGGCAGAGTAGAATAGAGTCACCAGATTGCATTTTCTCTCCTTTTCTCTAACTTGCACTCTAATATCAGCTGTGTTCTTTTGTGTCCGCAGAACAGGGCAGAATAAAAGATACACAAAAGAACGCCTCATACATTTTCATAGAAGAATTATAAATGAAGTGAACAGTACAAATAGGTCGCTTTAATCGGCAGAACAATTTGTTTTCTCCAGCATATGGGAGTTCAAGGACAAGGTACACAAAAGAAAACAGCTATAATATCTTCGTGCTTTCCACCAGAGTGGATATTTTAGGCCACCCAGAAAGCGTGCGTAGCAACATAGGAATTAAAACATATATTAGGCTTATATTGCTGTGAAAAAAAAGGATATTAATATTTGAGTCGACTACATGATTGGATTGGGCGAATATATATAATTCACAAAATCTTTTTATTTCACTCTACTGTTTACTTTTATAAAATTCACAAACAATTATCAATCAACTAAACTTTTATTAACGTTAGTACTGTACTTGAAATTTTCGCAATCCAAATAGAACACTTTCGCTTCTTTACTACGTTCACTTCACTGTCAAGATATATGCAAGACTAGCCCCTGGCGCTAAAAAGTGCTGTATTTATATTATAAAAATTGCCCAGATTCTATTCCAGAAACATCAATTCTATCCGAATCAATAGATGTCGCTTGTCCTTTAGTACGATTCTCCGAACCTAATGTTTTTTTATGTCCGTACTTAATTCGTCATTTTACGCGAAGTATCAATTTCCAATAGATGTCGCTTGTCCTTTTCCATTGCACGTAACAATATAGAGTAGTTTGCATCACCGAAACCCTGTTGAGCTCTCAATCACAGCTTCTGTAATAAAATGCATTTAACATGGTGCAAGGTAGAGAGCTAACTTTTTGTGAAAAAATTGCGATCTTTAATATAAAAAAAAACAAAAAATCATGGCTCTGGAACATAACGATAGAGTAACTTCGGGTATTGTGGTATAGGCGGCTAATGTGGTACAGACAGTTTTCTCGAAAACTAAGTACTATCTGGCAACTCTGTTCATATGAATAGTTGTCGATTCCAAGGAAATGATTAATGCATGTTGTTACAGGATAAAACTCAGTCATGATTTCGATTAGTTGATTGAAAAGTGCGGTTGCATGCGATCGCGTTTGTTTTGGGTTGGTATAAAAAGTGATTGTGCGTGACAAAATTTATTCTTAGAAATCAAGTGGTTAATCAAAAACATGAAATAATTGGTATATTTTCCTAATTTGTTATAAGTTTTGCTCTAAGTTCTGTTTTCATTTTCTTGTTAATATTTTTGGTGAAATAGGTAAAATAGGTTAATGTGGTACAATTGCCATCGGCTATTTTGGTATTGTGTACCACATTACTCGCTATTAGTTTGCTTGGATTTATTATATATTCGCTTTGTTGTTTCTTTGTTCAGGGTCATTTTCAAACATGCCGAAAAAAGGAGAGATTAGAAATTGGAACCCGAAGAATATGGAGAAAGCCATTAGAGCCGTGAGGTCTAATGTAATGGGGATTCTGCTTGCGTCGAAAACATTTGAAGTTCCTCATACTACACTGCAACGAATAGCAAGAAGTTACAAATCTGCAAATGAACTTCTAACCGCCAAATTGGGTCGTAAGCCGACATTCAATGAAGCAATTGAAAGTGATCTGGTGAAGTATATTTTGGAAATGGAGTCGTGATTTTGGGGTCTTACCAGAATGGACATACGATCCTTAGCGTTTCAAATACCAGAGAAAAATAATATTCCGAATAAATTTTCGGTTATGAAGGAGTGCGCCGGTAAAGATTGGCTGTATGGTTTCTGTAAACGGCACTGAGTATTCGCAAACCGACCGGCACATCTTTCGACCGTGCCAGAGGTTTTACTCGGGAAAATGTTCAAACATTTTTTACCTTACTAGAAGGAGAATATTCGAAGCATAATTTTCCAGCTAGTCGCATCTGGAATGTCGACGAAACTGGACTTTCAATGGTCCTGGCCAAGAAAGATAAAAACAGATCGGAGCAATGACATCTGCAAAACGTGGATCACTTATAACAAAGATTTCTTGCATGGGTGCAGCCGGCGGTTTTGTTCCACCTTATTTTATTTTTCCGCGGAAGAATCATCATCCTCTTTTAATGAAGGACGCACCACCGCGATCAGAGTCCTCATGCCATGTGTCTGGATGGGTACAAATACCAATATTTACGAAATGGTTCAAACATTTTTTTAAAAATGTAAAACCATCGAAGGAAGAACCAGTTTTTCTAATATTATATGGGTATTAAAGCCATACCCGAAATATTGAAATATTAGATCTCGCACGTGAAAACGGTGTTGTTATAATTTCTCTTCCACCGCATTCGACGCATAAAATGCAGCCGCTTGACAAAACTTTTATGGGACCTTTAAAGGTTTATTATAACGACGAGATAAGACGTTTTTCCCGTGAACACGGTCGGAAAGTTACAGTATATGTCCTTATTGGGATATTCACTAAAGCATATTTTAAAGTCCAGACCCGCCAGATTGCCATCAATGGCTTTAAGACAACAGGTATTTATCCCTTTGACAAACACCTTTTTTTTGGACGCTGATTTCATAGCAGGCGAAATGGTCAGTGATTTGGATGCCTCAGCAATGGAAACAGCTGCAGAAAGTAATATACAAAGCTCCAAAGCTCCTTCATTTGAAGACGTTGCGAGTACAAGTTTGTCTACATCTCATATCATACCTTGGGCAATATCCCACCACCCAAAATAGAAAAAAACTGTAGCTAGCAACAGAGGAAGAAAGTCAAAGGCAACTATCTTAACCACTTCGTCGTACAATCAAGACTTGGAAGCAAGCATACAAAGGATATGTACCAAACGGAAAACTCTGCCTACAGTAAAACCGTCAAACCGTCAAACCAAATAAAAACGTGTTCCTAACAGGGATGAAACTGAATCTTCTAGCGGGTTGGAAGAAGTCGTTAGGTTCCAAGAATCGGATGACGGGGAAGAATTTTCGGATGTTCCTACATCAAAGGAAGCTGTCTGCAACTTCTGTAATAAGTACTGGAATGACACATAAGAGCAACTAAGTGGATTTCATGCGTACAATGCGAAATGGTTTGGGCTCATGAAAAATGTGTCCCTAAAAGAAGTGCCATTTTTATTTGTCAGTCATGTGCATAATTTGTATTCAATTTCTGTTTTTGTTTGTTCTTGATAAATAAAACAAAAAAGATTTTACCTATTTTTGTGTGCTAAGATAAGAAAGAACTTAAATTTTTTTTTATTCCCTTAATATAAATTAAAAATAATTTAACCTTTTTTAATTTTAAGCCATGTTTTTTATAAAAATTACTATTTAAGTAAATTATCCGTTCTTGTGTGGAAGCCAAGAAGGCTTCTTTGTTAGTTTTTTTTTTAATAAAAATTACAAAAATGATTTATCTTTGTTTTGACTTTTACAAATTATTTCCTGTGGAAACGATCAATCTGGTAATGTGGTATAGTATACCACATTAAAATACAAAGTATACCACATAGCCCACCATTTTTTTTAACATGCCATTTTTAGGATATTCCACATATTTTGCAAAATCTCTTTAAAAGTTTCCTAAAATTTCTTCATAGTTATATCTAGTTGAACTTAATAATTTGGTGTCGTAGTCTTCTAAATTGTGTTGAAATTGGACTTATACTTTCGCCATAATTGTCTAAATAGAAACATGTATACCACAATACCCGAAGTTCCTCTAATGATCGTTTTATTAGATAGATCGAACCTGGGAAAATTTCACCACCAACTTTCATCTTTTTGGGTTAAGACAAGATTAAGTTTATACAACAGTCTTCCTTCTGGATTATGACGAAAACTTGGAGTGTGTGTGCTCTTAGTCTAGTATGACACAAAAAATTTTAAAAATTGTTGACTTGTACTTCAACACAAAGCATTCGCAGATTTATTTAAACCAAGAGCAAATAAGTTTAACCCAAGGGCAAATAACATTAACCTAAGCACAAATAAGTTTAGCCCAATCACATATAAGTTTAACCCAAGAGCAAATAAATTTAAACTAAGTACAAATAAGTTTAACCCAAGAGCAAATAAGTTTAAACCTAAATTCTCAATAAGACATATTTCAATACAAAACCCTTCAATTTCAATTTAAATCAACATTTTTTCATTAAAAACAACTTCATCAAGCATTGACATTAATATGAAACATATTATAAAAGATGAAATAGATAAAATTTCTGAAAAAATGGTCAGTGCAAAGGCTGCCCTTCCATTGTCTTAGGGATGAGTAAAACCATATTCATTCCATAATTGACATAGTCAGTCTGTGTAACTTGTTACAGGCTATCTTCAATAAAATCAATAAATCACCTAAAACTGGTCATGAGTACGCCGTCATCTTAGAAAACGATTGTTCTATTGGGTTGAGCATAGAAGAATAAGGAGGCAAGAATTTTAGAGCAAAGTTCGTCGAAGATAAAGCATCGCGAACCTGTTGCATTCGATCTTAGAGTAATTTTAACTTTCTTCTTAGTTTTGTTTGAATTTCGATTGATTACGATTTACATCCCTTTCTATGCTCCACTAATATTGCTTGGTCGTTCCACATCTTGGGCAGCTTGTTGGGTTGCAATTCATCAGAACTGGCTGCGCTAAAATATCTGTCAATGCTCATGTTAATGAATTAAAGAAAATTTTATAGAAAACTACTTTAAATCTGCAATCGATACTGTTGCTTCAAATAAACTGAGCACTGCGATGATCGATGGAATCTGCACAAATTAGTTGAAACTTGCATCACTCCATTTCTTAGCGATAAGGTTTTACTGTTATTTATTCTGACAATTTTTGGTTTCGCGCAGCTTTTATCTTCTGCGAATTTTGCTTTAAAATTTAATATTGTTTTTAATGACAAAATGAAATAGTAAAATTTTGATTTGAAAGTTTGAAAGCTTTTGTATTAAAATGTCTTAGCGAGAATTTAGGATAAATTTATTTGCTCTTGGGTTAAATTTATTTGTGCTTGGGTTAAACTGATTTGCTTTTGGGTTAAACTTATTTGTGTTTGGTTTAAATTTATTTGTGCTTGGGTTACACTTATTTGCTCTTGGGTTAAACTTATTTGTGCTTGGTTTAAATTTATTTGACCTCCGGTTAAATTTATTTGTCCTTGGTTTAAATTTATTTGACCTCCAGTTAAACTTATATGTGCTTGGGTTAAACTTATTTGCTTTTGGGTTAAACTTATTTGTGCTTGGTTTAAATTTATTTGACCTCCGGTTAAACTTATTTCTGCTTGGGTTAAACTTATTTGTGCTTGGGTTAAAGTATTTTGCTCTTGGGTTAAACTTATTTGGTCTTGGTTTAAATAAATCTGCGAATGCTATACATTAACTGTCATTATGAAAAAATTTAGAGATCTTGATGCGATAATACATATCACTAATGCCGCTTTTGGAACATTCTGCTCATGTGCAGTAGGCTTAACCTTCATCAGGATAGAATGGTTTTATAACACAAACGGATAGAAGAGCCTCAGAGGCTCAAAGTACAAAATAGCTCAAATTAATAATTCTAGAGTGCTATTACTTCTTTTAATTCAGTTTATTTATTGAGTAAAATAGTAACTTTAAATATTTAATTATTTTTTATACATATATATCATTGTTTGTATATATTACTTATTATTACATTCATTACATTTTATTTTTTTTGTTAAATGCTTTGTACAAACATTTTTAGTACAATTACCGCTGTTTGGACATGCGACTGATTTTATTTGGACACCAATAGCAGCGTTTGCACTTTACTGGTGGTGCTGATGATCTTGATGCTCTGTTTTCTTCACTGTTATCATAAAGAATTTCATTCATTACAGATATACGAGCTGCACTGATTCCTTTCGTACTTCGTGCAAGTATGTGAGGCCTAACTAAATCTGTCACGATTTTCCGGATAAACAATTTTCTTTTAGTTAGTGGTCTTTTAGAATTCCAATCAGGATACATATTTTTCCAAATAACTAATGCAGCAATTCCACTTACATCAATAAGATTTTGAAAATATGCCATTGGCCAGGCAGCGGTTAGTTTTGCGTCTTGTAGTATATGCGTGGCATAATTTAGTGTGAATCTAAAACAAATTCACCTCAGACTTATTTTTTATTATTAACATCTGTACTTGTTGTATGAGATTTCGTGGATAATAAAAAAACGCAGCGAGTTTTTTTTTTTTGTACATACGAAATTAGCGATACAGTGTTTCGAAATCCAAACATATTATTTTGGATGGCTCTCGATGGATGCTATAGAAAAGACGATGGTACACATGTTTTATTTTTTCTTAGTGTGCCTACGCTTGTTAGCCCTTTCGATAATAAAAAATTGACTAGTTCGTAACTAGTGAAACAATTATCAAAAGTAATATTTCGATTGGTGCGTACAAATGGCTCACACAATGCTTCCACGACGTTTTGGGCTAAATTTTCGGCTCTTGTATTGCCTTCTGTACCTAAATATGGTAATCCTTGCAATGGATAAGCAGTCTAATTTTTTACAGTCCACCAAATTTTCATTCCGTATTTGTCCGGTTTAATAGGCATATATTGTTTGAAGGGTATTCGGCTACGAAACGGTACTAACTGCTCATCTACTGTCAAATTTTGTCCAGGGATGTAATAGTTTTTAGAAAATTCTTATCTTTTGATTTTCGCACTGTTCGTGAAATTTTTTCGTCAAATCTAATAAATATCAAAAGTTTTTTGAATCTATTGCAACCCATGGTGGCGCGAAAGATAGGGTTTCCAAATAATTTATGCCAGAATTCTTGATAATCAATGGCTATTGACACCCGCAGTAAGCAAGAGACCAATAAGCGCACGTATTTCTCCAAATTTGTGTATTTGACAATTATTTCGAAGACAGTATTGTCGAAAAATAATGAAAAGGCATCCACTGGACTGTCTACGTGATAACCAGGAAACAAGCAAACCTTACTTACTGGATTTCTAAATGCACCAGGTGTTTATCGTGTTGGCAAAGGTAGCGAGTTCCAAAGAGTTCCGTCCTTACCAGTATATTGATCATTCGCTGCTTCCCTTTCATCATATTGAATATCATCATCAGAATCACTTCCAGAAACTAAATCCCCCATCCCGGAAGTTATTTCTGCAGAATTGGATTCCTCATCTGAAAGGAAATCCACAGCCGCTTCTCTTTCCGTCTCTTCAACCGAATTTAGATCATCATCTGATTCTGCTTCAATGGCACGGCGAATATCATCATCAAGTAATTTCCTCCTTTGTTTTGAGGTCATTTTACTAAAAAACTTGTATATAGAAATGTAAAATGAAAAAATATTTCAATAAATACCTAGCTTTATATCTGCAATAAATAATAAACTGTAAATTCGTAAAACTTGCATTGAAACGAAACTTGTTTTCCAATAAATTTATTTTATATTGTACACAAATATTATTTTATTTCAATAATACTTACATCAGATCCCTACAACGGTTACGTGGGGAATGAAATAAAAACTTTTATTTTGGTATGTCTGTATCACATTTATTATACGCCAATAGGACTGTAGCGGCTGAGTTCTGTTGAATTCTGAATTCTTTTGAAATTATATCACTGGGTTACGTATAAAACAAGGAAATGGTAACATAATAGCAGCATTTTGTTTTATGAGCTTAAGAGGATCTTCTATCCGTTTGTGTTATATTTTTGATTTTTGTTTTGATTTTTTATTTATAAAATTTAAAATCTAGGATAAAAGCTTTTTTTTTTTTAGAAATATTATACTGGTATTTTAAAATAGGTAAAAAAAAATTGCAGAAAATAATTTTTTTAACGATTTTTTTTATTTTGAAAAAATAAAAGAGCCTCAGAGGCTCTTTTATCCGGATGAAGGTTAAAGTAGTTGTCTTTAGACTCGTATATTATACGAGTTTCGAGATACTTAACCCCTCCCCCCCCCCCCTCGCCACCACTTCAATTTTAAAAAGAAAGGTAATATAAGAATATAAATACGAATGGATTGTCGTTTCAATAATTAACAAAGCATCAAGAAAAAATGAAAAATTTCAATAAGATTAAAACTTTAAATCGTTGTACTGAAAAATTGTATTTTTTGTTTTACTTCCATATTTAGTTTTTTTTTAAAATCAAAATGAAATCGTATCTAAAAAAAAATCTTTTTTTATTTCCCCTTTCAGATGCTGTATTTCACATTTAAAATGGCGGAGCGTAAATGTTGGTGGAATATGCGTAATGTATTCACCTGTAAGCTTAAATCGGTACATGAATTTTACAGATAAAATATGAATTATAGTTTCCGTTTAAAGTAATTGCATTAAGTACGTTCGGTTTTGTGTTACCATATCTTCGAAAATGTACAGTGAAAAAAGAATTGATAAACAGCAATCGGGTTCCACAGGTGCACCGACACCACATCACCATCATCAACATCACACTAATCATCAACATCAACAGCATTCACATCAGAATCAACATCAACAACTTCAACAGCAGCAACAACAGCAACAACAGCAATCCACAATGTTCACTAGGTGAGTAGACGACATTATCCTAAATATTTTAGGCACCTATATATAAAAAAAAAAAAAAGAATGAAAAACAATTTTTTTTTTAATTTACTCTTCACTCAAGGTACGCTCGGTATTCATCTTTTTTTAACTTTTAATCTCATCTCACACCCAAGTTCGTTTGCACAAAATTTCCCGGCGCTTTAGATATTGCTGTGAGCAAAAGGTCGAAAGGTAAAAAGGTGTGTGCGTTTACATATGTATTTAGATATACGATTGCGTTGGCTCAAAATAGCGGCCAGGTGTAATAAATATAATTTAATTAAAATCGAACAACAAGCTGCCACACCTGAAAATCTATCAACGAATTTTTAAAAATCGACCCAACTGTTTTCGGCCTTTCATGTTGCTTGTTGTCTGACAATCGCCTTAATTCTGGTGCACTTTTTTGGTTGATGTTAACATATGAGAGGTAGAGAGAGAGGGCAGGTGATGAAGAGCTTTGTTGTTGTTATTGTTTTTTTTTAAAGCTCCTCCGATCGATGGAATTGTTCCAACACAGTAAAGCAAAGTTAAGTGGTTGATTGCCTAAGAGAATTGAGAATTTAGAAGTACAAACATGCGCTGGAGAAATATCATGTACTGCACATTCTATAGTGTTATTAATTGCTAATTAAGCGTTATTTATTAAGTATTAGTCATTCGATTTATAGAGTTCAGGTGTTCACCTCTTATTTGGCTGGAGGTCAATAATTGCAAACTAAGATTTAAATTACATATTGGAATTGTAGTTTTAGGATATTAATTTTAAAAGGCTTCTGTTTTCGATAAGGTCTTGACTTTGCAAAATATTTTCTTTTATGGTCATGTATAACACCTTCGGGCAGCCAGTAGGATTTATTAAAAATTAATTTAATTAGATATCTTGTGACAAGATTTCTTATAAGGTTGGGAACGGAGATATAATGAGGTCAACGAAAGACCTTAATTCGAATTTACATTTGTGGATTTTTTGTGAAATTTTTTTTTAAACTCTATTTGAATTCATGGGATGTAAGTAGGTATTAAACTAGTTGTTGGTTTATCTGTTTGTCTAGCCTTCTATCTGTACGATAACATCGGTAGAGCGTCGACATATAATAATTCATGTTGTTATGATTGCCGATAACTATGTATGTATGTAGTTCGTAATGTTTGATAATGGATATAATTGGATTCAAATATCAGTCGGTTAATTTTAACTAGTATCGTGGGCAGTAAAAGCTTTTGATTTATAATAACAATTGTAAAGAATATAATATAAAATATAAAAAATATAATAATATAATTTTTTATTCTACAGCTGCGTGCATAATAGAAATTGGATCATAGATGCAAAGAATAAAGTAGAATTCATCTGTACTATAGTTACCTGTAAGTAATATTCAGTGCAATTTCTCAAAATGACGGATCTCGTATATGCACTACAAGTTATGAACAATGATGTTCTGTAAGGCGTCATGCTATATAATATTAAAAGCTACAGCATCCTTCTTGATTAATCCCATGCACAAGCTAATTAATTTATTTTATTCAAAAGGATTTTTTTTGAACTTAATTTCGAAAAAAAGGCTGCTAGTGATCTCTTCAAAGAAGCATGGAAGATCAAAATATACTAAAAACTCAAACTAGGAACTCTACAGAAGTTTTTCGCTGCACTTACTTGAACAAAATATATTTTGAAACCATACAATTTTCAATATAGATCCCAAGCATGGAGACCAAGGAACTAAAGGAAACCCTGTGCTAACTTTCTACAAACAGAAGAAAATAAAAAGAAAAAACGCTCACTGAAACCTTCTTGTACTCTTAATGAACCCCATCAGGTCCAGATGCGGTAAGTTTTTTCAGCTCATCCTCAGATTAGAGGGCAGACCTAAGAGTATCCAACAGAAAGTGTTCGGTTGTCTTAGGGTCTCTCCTTTCAGGTTGGTTAGATAATCAGGGCTACACGAATCTTTATTAGATGAGCGTAAAAAGAGATGCGGCCAGTGATGATGCCATGCTAACCATAGCTCTATATTGTTTTCTTACGAGCCCCCTCCCCCTCAATAGAAAGGTTAGTGAGCATCCTATTTGTCCCATAAAGAAAAAGTTTCATACACCTGCAAGTGCTTACGGTTTGTCAATCCGCTTTGAGAGACTTGATGAGTGAGGTGGCAACGCCAGCAGCAGATTCTGGGCCAAGAAAAAGAGAACTAGAGGCGGGCAAGTCTGCTCTCTCCTTCCTCATGATTCCCGTATGTCCTGGTACTCACTGGAGAGACGACAGACATCATATTATGAACACATAGCTTATAGAAAGACGTCCTGTAGTCCTTCAGTAACTTATGTAGATAAGGCTAGTCAGAGCCATCAAGACACCCTGACTGTCTGAAAGTATAGGAATGCATTTATCTTCCTAGCTATCAGCACTGTAAACAAAAAAAGTATTTCCTTCGTCAATAAAATCAGATGGAATATCTCGGATAAATAAGTCTTTGCATTTCAGTTACGGGAGAAACAAACAACATCGGTGATATGATGCTACCGCGCATGTACTCACTTCTATTTCAACGGTAATTAACGTGGAGCATGGGTATAACTGGGTGTCTGTGCACCCGCCCACGGCGGGCTCGGAGGTCATGCTTGACCTATTGCCGCTGGACCTTTATTGTAAGGGTGTGCTGTCAGGCTGAGAGCGGGGGGCTGGTGGAAGGAGAGGGGTTTTGGGCACTCCAATATACTCCAGAAGGTAGACTGTAGGGACTGCAGGGTAGAAACAGACTATCAAGTACCAATCCTGGCTTTGGCGGGGGGGCGGGGGGGGGGGGGGTATCAACGCAACGATACCCACCAGGAGTGACTGGGAGGGGAAGGAGGTGGTCGTTACATCCGATATTTCAATATTTACGGATGGCTCCAAGACGAGTGCGGGCACAGGGGCTGGAGTGTACTCTAGAGATCTCCAGTGGCACGAATCTTATAGACTGCCTGACAAATGCAGTGTTTTTCAGGCAGAGCTCACAGCGATTTTTCAGGCGGCAACATTGGTATCCGTGTGCAGAGAACCCGCACGGCACATCTGCATATATACTGATAGCCAGGCAGCCATCAGGGCGCTGGATGCTGGGCTGTTAAAATCAAAATTGGTGCAGTTATGCAAAACCAGGCTTGAGGAATTGACTGTAAGGCACAAGGTGACCCTAAGCTGGGTACCTGGCCATAAGGATATCTCAGGCAACGAGATGGCTGATGAGTTGGCCAAAAAGGGCTGCGAATTGGATAGCTCCGCAGCTGTAGCTTACGTGAGGATCCCAATCGGAGTTTTAAAAGAGGAAATCATCAGGGAAGTCTATTTAAAGGCAGGCCTCCGATGGACCAGCAGGGATACCTGTCGTATTGCGAGGCAATTGTGGCCTGCATATGACAGGAAAAGGACAAGGGAACTGATTAACAGCAGCAGAGCAAGTACCAGGAATCTAGTAGGGGTCATGGCGGGTGACTGGGCCATAGGGGACCATACTAAAAGACTGGGAATGGCGGCGAACGATTTTTGCAGGAGTTTTAGGGACTCGGAGGAAATTGAATCCGTCAAGCATGTGCTTTGCGAATGCCCCGCTCTGATGAATAAAAGAGGTAGGCTACTAGGTAGCTACTTCTTTTCAAGTCTGGGGGAGCTTCAAAGTATAAAGCTCAGAGACATCCTGAGTTTTCTGAGTGAGAAAGGATGGATCTAGGCTATAGGTCTTGGATATATCCTGAGTTTCCCGAGGAAAGCAGGATAAATCCGCGGCTTGAAGGGTTATCTCAAGAGGTCTAGGGCACAATGGACACGTTGGAGGTCTAAGTGAGGCTGGATGGTTGTCCAGCGGCACCCCTCTTATCTAATCTAACCTAACCTAACGTGGAGCATTCAGCAGATAGGTACTGTACAGCTCCCACTTGCCCTTTTCGGCCATTATTTCCTTTGGTTTTAGAACTGTTTACACGCTTGTCTTATCTAATAAATTTCAGATTCTGAACGATGAACAGTACTTCAGTAATATTTCACCGAGCTTCGTGGAGAAGTCATCTACTTAAAGTCGAATAAATGAATTGGTTCGGCTAACACTTGTAGATTCGGGTGATGTTAATGAGAGAGTAAAGTTTCTCTTAAAAACAAAAACTGTTAATAAATCAGGACGCATTTTTGTGGTAACCAGGGGTATTTAGAGTACAATTAAATACCGAAAGTAATAAGTTCTTTATAGTCATTATTCATGCATTCTAATTGCATCCAGCATTCTCAGAATTTTCAAAAATCTAGCGGAATAAATATAAGTATTAAAAAAAAATAAAAAAATCCTTAATTTAAAAAAATTGTACTAATCAAATTTTTAGCACTAAACTTTTGGTTAGGAGGACATGAGAATTAAATTTTTTCGCCATTAGCACATTGATAGAGTTTAGAGCATTCACTTCCAGAAATAAAAATATTCAGGTCGTCCTTAGTAGTAGTGGCGCAGGACATTCGTCGGCTGTACAGAGTACTACCAACATCATGGCGGCAAAATGGATGAAAACTGAAAATCTTGACATTTTTGTTGTTTGTTTTTTCGAAATTTTACTATGTGTGAACTAATGAAAATCGATTGCTTTTCTAATGATAATTAATGGAAAAAAATCACGTTTTATAGAAATTTAATGCCAACTGAATTGCTGGATAATTACTGTAGAAAAAATTAAAAAAAATCTTTTGTCAGTTCAAGTGTTTCTAATTATGGATTTATGTTAATTAAGAACTAATAAATAAATATTTTGATGGCAATTTCACATAAATATCTATGGAAAAAAATAGAAAATAATTTATGGACAATTAACGATTATTTTTCTTGTTGAAATAAAAATTATACACATTTTCGTTTGCAACAGTGGAGCTAATTAAAATTGTTTACTTTCGTGTTATTATTTGATTGTATGTATTTTTAGAATATTTCTCGAATATTGTCACATTTTTTTTTACATTTTCCATCAAATTCATAAGATTATTAATTTGTTGCATAAGACGCTAAATCGAGTTTTCAAGAGATGATACTATAGTAAAAAATCGGACTCCTGCGAAAATTGTTTTGGAAGGTATAGGATAATTCCATAGATTAGCAATCTACAAGTTTTTGATTTCACTGGATTACTTTCAGTCACGTAGATAAGAATTTAGGAGCCCACCCGCGAAATTTTTAATGGGCCTTTTTGAATATACAATTAGAAATGGAAGTCACAATTTGTAACTTCTTAGGTAGTATAGTCGATATTGTACTTCTATAAAGTATATTCATAATTTAAAGTAAATAGTTGCGGAATATACAACGGGTCTTTCAAATTGAGTTTTCAAAAGTAAATAATTAAAAGACATAGAATTTGACTTGAAACTGAAAAAAGTTTTTATTTATTTTTGAAATACAATGTTTGCCACTTATACTCTAAAAATGATATCTCCCATATGACCACCTCTTGCGTCTCTACAGTACCTGATTCTTTTATCAAAATTTTCAGTCACATTCTGGCATAGCTGCAGCTCTATCTCACCAATAACTCGAAAAATTTCTGCTTTCAATGCTTCAACGTTTCGAGGATTATCCTCATAGACCTGTGCTTTCACATGGCCCCAGAGAAAGCAGTCTAACGGTGTCAAATCACAGAATCTTGAAGGCCAATTCACGTCCCCGAACCCGGAAATAATACGGTCTGGAAACTTTGTATGCAGTAATTACAAAGTTTCTTTGGCTGTATGACACGTAAACCCATCTTGTTGAAACCACATGTCTTTAGTATCAATATTTTCCAGTTTTGGCCATAAAAAAGTTCTGATCATGTCACGATATCTGGTACCGTTAACGGTTATGGCTCTTCCAGCATCATTTTCGAAAAAGTACGGCCCAATTACACTACCAGACCACAATGCACACCAAACAGTGACTCTTTGTGGATGCGTTCACCTCTCTTGGATCACACGAGGGTTTTCCTCTCCCCAAATACGGCAGTTTTGTTTATTAACGTAGCCACCGATCTCGAAATGTGCTTCGTCCGAAAAGATGATTTTTTCGTCGTTTTGTTCCAGTATCCAATTGACAAAGTCCCGACGCATAGAATGATCTTGTGGCAGCAATTCTTATATCAATTGAACTTTGTAGGCCTTCAACGCTAAATCTTTGTGCATAATACGCCACACAGTTGATTCGGGAAATTAACGTGTTAGGGTCAGCTGTAGCACTATCACTCACAGCACCAATTCTGAACGACCGGCACGAGCATACTGACGTCTTTCTCGATCTTGTACTGCACCAGTTTCTTGAAATTTCCGCACAATATTACCAATTTGTTGCTCAGTTGGACGATTGTGTCGACCATAAACATCGCGTAATTTGCGAAATACATTTCTCACAGAACGACCATTTTCATAAAATAATTCAATAATTCCAATACGCTGTTGTAATGTATACGACTCCATTTTTATAAATGGCAAACCTTCAGCTGTCAAAATGACATATAATATGGGTGCGTTCGATGTTTGAAGGGTGTTACATAGTCGCGTACTTTTGAAAACTCAATTTGAAGACCCTGTATGTACATATTTCTAGTTAAGTATGGGCATATATTTAGAAATTTACGGAAAATGTTTCTGCAGAATGTTTATGTGTCTGTGTCTGTCTCCAATAATATGCATAAAAATTCTAAAGAAAAAAATTCCAGCAAATTTCTAAGAAAAAATTGAGGGCTTCCCTATGAATTATATATTGGAATTGGAGCATATATTTATGTATATACTCTTGTTAGCTACTGAAAATAAGGAGATCGCCATCTGCTCGGACAGCCATGCCGCTTCCATGGCCTTGTCAAATCCTTTACAGCCTCTAAATTGGTTTTGGAGCATAAAACCACCACCCTGAATTCCCTCTCTTGGAATAACACGATACTCGTTCTTTGGGTGCCAGTCCACAGTGATATCGGCGGATATGATTGAGATCGCACCAAAACACGTTACCGCTAATATTTCGGTTTGGGCTAACCGCCAAAACAATTGTCTTTGGTTGGATGACCGTTCGGGTCGAACTACGAAGGAACTGTTGGACAAAACTAACCCAAACCTAACGAACAAACTATTGGCAGTAATCAAACCAACCCTCAGAACTCTGGTGTTAATTCTGACTGGGCACTCTCTTCTCATCAGGGGTCACCTACACACAGGATGAAATTGGTTGATGATCCTGTATGCAGAGGATGTGGGGAGGAATTCGAAATGGTGACTCACTTTCTTTGTCACTGTCCGGGCTTTTCAGACAGGAGAACCAGAATTTATGGCGCACACTTCCTGAACGTACTGCATGAGACCAGAGGGCTGGGAGCAATACTGTACTTCACAAGAGCGTCCAGTGGGGACCTATGAGCAATTGTTCATAGGTCTGGAGGGTGAACAATAGGCCTTTTTGTGGCCTGCGTTCCAGAGATGCCGCCTGGAGTTTCGGCCTCTCTTCAATCCATGCATCCATACCTACTTCATAAATATTATATCACCTATGAAAACCATCGAACGTAAACAATGCAAGCAAAGTTTTTTTTTCTTATTTATTTTAAAGTAAAGAAAATAAAATCCTCAGAGAAATTGTAAACAGAGAGCCGTTCAGTGCCGTTGTTAATGCCTGAGAAAGGGTCGTACGAGTTCTGCTAACAAATCCCAGGAAATAATTTTCTGGTACAACCCAAGTATGTTCCTACGATATTCCTATGTTATATTACCTTTGGTAAAATGCTAGAGTTACCAGTTTGGGGTCCCTAAATTTCGGTAGCCCTTTCGCCTTGCGGGGTTTGCGGTTGCCTTATCTACGCCACAAATTACTTTACTTGT
This sequence comes from Dioctria linearis, assembly GCA_963930735.1. Classification (NCBI taxonomy): domain Eukaryota; kingdom Metazoa; phylum Arthropoda; class Insecta; order Diptera; family Asilidae; genus Dioctria; species Dioctria linearis. The sequence continues at coordinate 49,667,205 of OZ005741.1, read as the reverse complement.
TGCGTAAAATTTTTGCAGACAGAATTTTTTTTTGTTTTATTATCAGTAAAAAGTAATACAAAATTTTATTTCACGAAAATATCTGCGTTTAAGGCAACATATTAAGCAAGTATTTATTTAACAAAAATAATTTCGGAATGATCGTGTCGGCCGCATTGGTGGAGGGACTGCTATTTTCATTAAAGATTCATTTCGTGCTCGTATTGTGGCTCGGTCAGATCATCTTCCCATAGAATATATTTTTATTGAGATTTTAGTTAATGCAGAAAAATGTCTGGTTGGTGTCATATACAGATCTCCCAATATTATGGATTTCTCTCCTTTGGAGGCAGTCCTATCTGAGTTGAGTCATATTTATCAACATATTATTATTACAGGTGATTTCAATGTTAATATGTCTACCCCTAATGCTACTGCGTCATCATTTAGCGAGATATTGAACACATACAGACTGAGTGTGTATAATTCTGAACCTACTCACTTCACTTCAACTTCGGCAACCCTATTGGATTTATTCATTGTTGCTGACCCTAATCAGATTCTGTTTTTTAATCAGATGTCTCTATCTGCATTCTCCAAACATGACTTAATCTTGGAAATTTACAATCTTTGTTCTGAATCTGTAAGTGGTTTAAATTTTTCTTATAGAGATTTTAATGATATTAACTTTGACGAACTTTTTGAGGAAGCACAAACGTTTGACTAGACTTTGATCCGTTCATTAACATCAGCTGATGAACAACTTGATTATATTATAAGGCTTATTAAACAACTTTTCGATAAATATGTCCCACTGAAACATCGTCGCATTATCAATACCCAAATACCTTGATTTACGCTAAGAATCAGGCAATTGATATCGCGAAGAAATAATGCATATCGTAGATGGCGTCGCTTCCGTACACCTGATTTCTGGGAGCTTTTACGGTCCGCTCGTAATGCAGTTAATAATGAAATATCCCGTGCCAAGTTTCAATATTATAGTTCAAAATTTAAAAGCAATATTCCGTCCAAAAAACTCTGGCAGAATCTTAGAAGTATTGGGGTTGGGCGATCTAGGAGTCCAACCGTATATGTAAACCCATGTGAGTTAAACCAGATGTTTGTTTCTGCTTCAAATAACTTAAATGGCCCGGGCTCTACTGTTAGTGATTATGCTAGTGATTTAAATAAATTGCTTTTAGTCAAGTTAGCGAGCCAGACATTTATTCTGCTATTATGGCGGTGAAATCTGGATGACCTTCACCCCAACTTTATAAAAGTTCTTTTGCCTGTTATACTCCCAAATCTCATCTACTTTTTCAACAACATTATTTTAAGATCTACGATCCCTTCTATTTGGAAGTATTCTAAAATTATTCCCATTCGCAAGAAGTCTCGTAGTTCAACGGAGTATCACGCTATTGCCATACTGCCATTTCTCTCTAAAGCCTTTGAAAAAATCCTGCACACCCAAATCACCAGTTATTTAGATGAGGAGAACCTCCTGTCTAATCTTCAATCGGGTTTTAGAACCAAGCGTAGCTGCACTTTAGCGTTGCTAAATATAACAGATGATATTAGAAAATCATTTGATAGTGATACATTTGACTTTTCCAAGGCCTTTGACACAGTTGACCACGTTGGCACGTTGGTTTGGTCTTACCTCTGCGGGCGTCATCAGAGTGTGGTCTGTTCTAATTCTGCTTCTGGCTTCCTACGTTTGCGGAGTGGAGTCCCTCAAGGCTCCATTCTGGGTCCCTTATTATTTACTATCTTTATTAATGATCTTCCAATGGTTCTGAGAAATTGTGATTACCACATGTATGCTGATGATATACAGCTTTACATTTCTAGGCCGTTGAGATTGCTGGAGGATGCCATATGCCGTATGAACGAAGACCTTGCTGATGTGCTTGATTGGGCTGTTAGTAATAGTTTGAGCTTAAATGCCTCTAAATCCAAAGCTATCGTGATCTATAAAAGTGAATTAGATATTTCCTGCTTTCCGAATGTTATCCTAAACAATGTAATTATTCCTTACAGTAGTACCGTAAAAAATCTTGGAATAATTTTGGGTCGTACGTTAAATTGGTCCAATAACATTAACGCGCTTGTCTGCAAAGTTTATGGAACGCTGCGTAAACTTTCTGTCACTGTGTCCTTTACTCCTGTTGATACGCGGATTATGTTAGTTAAATCGTTAATTGTTCCCCTCATGGTTTATGGATGTGAAGTTTTTCGTAGTTTTGATTCAATTTCATTGCGTAAGCTCAATGTGGCTTTTAACTCTACCCTGCGGTATGTGTTTGGCTTGAGGCGATACGACCATGTCTCGGGATATTTGAATTCAATCTTGGGATGTACGTTGGAAACTTACTTTAAATATCGTGCGATACTATTCCTTCGTAATTTGATGATTACCGAGCAACCTGACTACCTGTATACTAGACTGGATTTTTCTCAATCCGTAAGAACTTTTTCTCTAAACACTCCTCGGTCCACCTGTCTTTCAAGTGGTCGTCAATTTTTTATTCAATCCACACGACTCTGGAATTCTCTTCCTCTGCACCTTAGAAGGAGCAGGGACAATCATAGTTTTCGGAACAATTTAATGGAATATTTAAGATCTGGATAACGGTACATTTGATCTGGTTTCGTAGTAATAAAGCAAACGGTATTTATCTTTATTAATTTAGATATTAGATGTATGTTTAGTTCAGTAATGTTTATGTTTAATTTTTTTTTTTCATTATCCTACCTACACATAATTATAAGATATATAAACTTTTATTAGAATTTTAATTTGAATTTGAATAATGTCCAAAATAATAATTTGTATCTAGATTATTTTATTGTTATTTATATGTATTTTATAAAAAATATAATCAGCATAGGATCATAGGTCAAGTAATTTTTTGTTAATGTTTGTTTAGTTTGAAATCAATAGTGAATAATAAATTTGAATTAAGTAAATTGAAAGTTTTATTTGAGACTACATTTGTTTCGCTATCGCTCATATAATAATTCAGTTTCTTCGTAATCACTTTTGCTCCCAATTTATCAAGCAGTTACAATTCAGTTATATCAGTTACCAAAATCCATTCATATCTAGACTCCTCTTTTCTTCTAAAAATTTTCACGAAAAATAAAACCTAGAGAAGAACGAGGGGCTCCCCAAGGATCTATTCTGGGTCCTTTGCTTTTCTAATTATTTATCAACGATTTACCGAGAGTTGTTCATGATGTGAAAATTCATTTATATGCTGATGATGTTCAGCTGTATCTAAGTAGACCTATTAGCCTCCTCGAGGATTGCGTGGCACGAATAAACTCTGATTTGGACCGAATTTGCACCTTGTCCAACTATAATCGCGTGCTACTAAATCCGGGAAAGTCACTCTATGCTATCTTTTATAATAGCAGACTCAATGAAACCGACATACCGCATATACTGTTGAACGGCGTTTCACTGCCTATGTCAAATAAGGTCACCAAACTTGGGATAGTACTAAACTCCAATATGAAGTGCTGTGATAACATTAATAATACGACCAGAAAAATCTATGGGGGCTTACACAGACTGTGGCTTTCAGCGAATATATTATCCTCTCATTCTCGTCTAAAGCTAGTAAAAACACTAATCGTGCCTTATTTCACTTTTGGATGTCTGGTCTTTCCGAAACTGAATAGTATATGTACACGCAGGATGGAAGTTGCCCTAAATGACTGTGTGTAGTTCATTTATGGGCTACGTAGGTTTTATCATGTCTCTCATCTCCGGTCTTGCTTGTTCGGATGTTCTTTTGCCTCTTACCTTAAACGAAGAAACTTGGTTTCTTTGTACAATTTGTTAAAATTTAATAAGCCAGAGTACCTAAGAGAACTTTTCCATTTTACTACCTCCCAACGAAATAGAAATTTGGAATTGCCTCGCTTTCATAAGACTGTAATGGAAAGCTCTTATCTTGTCCAAAGCATCCGTCTGTGGAATGATCTCCCTGTCAGTATATAGGCGGCTGCTACCATCAATGTATAGTATCATAATCATCATAGTATACATAATCATTCTTATTTTTTATTTTTTATTTTTTTCTTTAATGTTATACTTGAATTGTAACTCCTACTTAATGATACTTATTTTTATTTTATTTTTTTTTTATTTTTATTTTTCTTTTTTCTTTACTCTTTGAATTTCGATGTCCATTCTAGCTCCACTACAATAGTTGTACTCAATAAGATTTCAATCTTGTGTACTTTACCGAAATAAAGTTTATTCTATTCTATTCTAATTGATTTCTTTTTCTTATGTAGGTACATATGTTCTTTGAATATAAGTCAGATACGAAAAATAGCAACAGTATCATTTTCATTTTACTGCTATACTTGAATTTTATCTGTGCATATTTTAAAATTGATAAATTCTTTTTGCATATATGGCCGGTATCAGAATCCAGTTCGAACCTCAGTGACTGAAAAACTTTGGGCACTATTCTAACCTCGACAAATAGAAGTTGCAGTAATTTGCGATGTTGATAGTTTGTTATACACTGCATTCTATATTCAAATAATAATTCTAAATAAAATCAAAATTCTTAAATTTGTCTAAGAATGGTATCAAACTTACTAAAAAAAAAAAACAAGAATATTCTCTGTTCTGTAAAAAAAAAACAAATAAAAAAAAAAAACTGACTACATTATATCCAAGCTAGATATTATGATAAATGAATTTCTAATTATTCTCTTTCCTAATAAAGTGATCATAATATAATGATCATTTTTCAAAGCTAACTCGAACAGAGTGCCTATATACAATATATATATATCATGAGAGGTACAGTAAAAAGAAATCCTAAAGAAAATCTAAACTAAATTAACACCTTTCAACTTTCGCCTTAAGCTCATTTATCATTGCGATCAGAGCAAGTCTACTTGGCAGCGAAAAATGAAAACATTGCCCAGTATTGACGCCAACAATGGGGGGCTATTAGTTAATTATTCATTACAAGCTCCAGTCTTAAGTAGCAGTTCAATTTTAGGTGTGATCCGAAATCTCCTGTGTCTAATGATTCTTTAAACTTGAACTCATACAAAAGGCATCAACCCACTTAATGACCCATCTAGTTCTATATTCAATGCATTGAAGATTTTGGAGAGGGTGAAGGGCTTTTCTCTTTTAGTTTTTTTTCTATTTTTTTTATTTTTTAAATAGATCTATGAAGAATCATTCCCTGTTTGTTACCTAAATACAATGGCCAACTATTAAAAAGTCTAGGAATCATTTTGCTCTTTCAAAACCACTTAATATTTGGAACTTTACATTATGTAGATGTATGTGTAGGTATATGATGCATGCACGACTAAGTTGTCAGGTATCAAGTAGTATTTGTCTGTGTTTTTTTTTGTCTTCTATGGACATGTTTTTATATTTGAATACATTTCGGGAGCTGCTTTTTTTTTTAACTACTGAAATTATTTCCTTTTGTGTTCTAATTGAATTCTAATTTGATGGGGTCTGTCAAATGCTTTGAGGGACGTGCGACCAACTGACGATATGAATTGATTTTTATATCTCACTCTAACTATTTAGAATTTTAATTAGAATTATTGTTATCTGTTTTTTTTTTTGTTATGATATTCATCTTGGTAGCAGTTTTGGATATTTATCTTGATATAATCCATTAATTGAATGCCATGAATTTTTTTACTGATGTACAGTAACAGACAAATTGAATTGAGAAAAAGTTCGTCGCTTAAGTCTTTTGTTTTGTTCGTTATATTTATTATTCTTGGTGAAAATAATATTCGAATTTTTTTGTTTCAGATGATATTCTTGAGATTTAATTGAAAATTTTCCATTTTTTGTTCTACGTATAACTACTACATATATGTATAACATATGTAATGTATCATACCTATAAAGTTTAAGCCACCTCTAGAGAATTTTCTGCACTGACACGATTAGGTTGGTCGGATTAAGATCTTTATCGATCATCGAAAAGTAATCGTGTTCTAGCCAATGTACAATCTATCTATATACACCTTGTTGAAATTTTTAATTAACAGCAACTACAAAACTGTTTCAAGCGAAATGTTGTTGCTATTGTTTTTTACATATATACATATACATACATATATATATATATATAACAAGACCACATGTTATGGCTGTTGATTAAACCGATCATAAAGTACTTCGTGTATATGTGTCTGATCAGAGAGTTTGTTCTATCCTCCACCAGAATCGATCGATCGTGAACTGATTAGGGAGTTTCAAGAGAGTCAGCTTTTTCGTTAATTATATTTTCTTCTCCTGCCACTTTAATCAAATTTTCATCGAAAGTTACACATAAAATGTTTACAACAAGTCTCTTTTTATATATTGAAAATCATGATCCTCTTTATTTATTACACATATAAATACATACAGACAGATATGTACAGTATAAAGTAGTAAGAAAAACTTTTATAAGCAACCCCTATATAACTATCTACGTAACGATGAGATTTAACCAAAATAAAATTAAGAAAAATTCAAGAAAATAAAAGAAAAACGACAAGGCTTCTTGAATGCAACACTAATTGACTTAATGCGGCGCCTGCAGGTCCTTTGTTTCTTATATTTCACTTTAGATCTTTTGTGCCATGGATAATCTTTTGGTGTTTTTTCCAGTGGGTTTTCTTTTTTTTTTTTATTCTCCATTTTTTTAGCTCAGTTTTTTTATTTTTTCTTGTTCTTTAGTTTTTATTTATTTTTTTTTATTATTTTGTCTTTATGGAACTTTGTCTGCGCTATAGGTAGTATGGTTTTCACAGTGCGTTTATCTTGTTTGTAATCTTGTGCTGAACAGCCTCATTTTCTCATTGCACATATAGAACGTATAAATTCTGAGGTAGATCTCGTCTTTTCTTCACCATATTGCACCCATTGTATGTGTGTCTGTTCTTGTATAATTCTATCCAAGGAGGAAATTTGTTAGTTGTATTTTTTTTTGTGTTTTATTTATTTTTTGTTACGCTATATATTTACTACGTTGAATTATTTTTATATGTTTTTAGTTTGTTTTTTGTTATTAATTTTGAAACATAAGTTACGGTGTGAAATATGCACTTTATGTCAGGGGGAGGACGGGAAGGTGGTCAAATCTGTGTGTTAAGATAAAAATTCTTCAGGACAGTTGTCTTTTTTTTTGTTAAATAACTGTATAAAAAAAAACTGTGTATTTATTTAGTGTTAAATAAAGAATCAATGCCCAGGTGAACTAATCTTAGGGAGAAATACTATCTAGTCGAGAAGATACATTGTAGATATTTGACCTCAATAGCTTCCAAAAAAACCCAGCGATTTTTAAAGTTTATACAGATGAAAAATCGGGGTTATAACTGAAAGGATCTCTGCTATGCTGATTCATTTCTATATATACCCACAATCTACATACATATCTATTACACTATCTTCTATATACCTAAATCGTCCAGAAATGCAGGTATGTAAGAAGGATCAGAATAACTTTTACCTAAAGAGTGAAATTGACGAGGAGATTAAAGCTGAACCCCAAACTATACGACATTTTATCCTACTAATGTGTTTGTGGCGACGCTTTTGTTCCGGGCTGTGCATTCAATAGATCGCCGCTGTATTTGCTGTAAATGAATTCCACTTAAATACCTTGAGATACCTTGCTGACGACCCAAGGGATTTTAGCTAGGTAGGCTTTTGGAAACATTGTGTTAAAAAAATGAAAAACAAAATAAGCAGTCCTTGATCTAATGAAAAACAAATAAGTTCGTTAATCTTTGCTCGTAGCAAATTGTATATTTCTTTTAAAAAAAAATACGCACATACATGGAAATTGGTCTAATATTTTCCAGGCTCTAAAAGTTTTATTTCAGCTGGCCTTATAATCAGTCACAGACTCTCTGCGAAGAACGTCCTTTGCGAAGACAGTGGACAATTTGCTAAAAGCGGCAACACAGTTGCGGCTGCAGAGACTACCGTAAAGACGTAGTCGACTCGGCCAATCGAAATAACTGTTGACGTCGTGTTTCCTGGAGCATCCTCAAGTACGCCTGTACTTACCATACGTCCGGGTTGTCATTGGGCCAACCTAGGACCGAAGCTACTTTTGAAGACTTTCGTTGTTCTCCATCAAACTATCATTCTTTATATTGTTTGAAAGATATTTTTCAAGTTTATTTACTGAAGCGTCTCTTCCTGCTAGCTATCTGATTAGGCGATTCTTACGCTGGTCAAGACTCAACTTATCTGGTTGATGGTCTCGTATCAACCGGGACCCTACATTGTCCATACACGACATCACCGACTCAAAGTAACTTACGGCATTAGCCGTTTACTGCTTCAAGCCGACATCAGAGGTGCCGTTATTGAACGACGCCTTCACCTCAACGTTAACCCGTAACACGAGCGGAAGTTTCAACTTCATCAAACTATAACATTATAGTCAACATCAATCAAGTTCGTGTTACTCAAGTTCACTCCGAGAGCTTTGCAAAGACGTCGTTGTCAAGACGCCTCTAATCAATTCTCCCCAGACATCCAATCAATACTCTCAAGACATCATCCAAGATTCCCGATGAAGACCATAAATTTCGGTGAAGTTTCTTTCTCAGCGTGATAGTGGTTTCCTTAATCGAAACCACTTACACCCCTAAATTGGTAACCCCGACAGGAGCAACAACCTTCACAAGAGAAATATTTAAAGGTTAGATAGTTTAGGTTTTTGTTATTAAATTCTATATATATATACTCACCATTATGAACCGGCGGTGCTCAGCAAGGCATCTCAAACTACGGCTCTTCGTTATTTTTCAGCATTTGCCTTTCCTCGTCTAAATTCCTACCGCGTTTATTACTCTCGCATTGCCTTAGAAAATGACCAATAATCACACAGGAGACGGCGATCTGTTGAATGTTGGCTCGGGCCGGACTGATAGTCGAACTCCGAACATGTCCATTTTGTCTGACGGAATGCCTGCGAGCACAACACATCCAGAAGTACTGGGCGCAGTGTCCATCAAAGTGCCACCATTTTGGAAACATAGTCCAGACTTGTGGTTCCTCCAGCTCGAGCCACAATTTTAATTGGCAGGTATCTCACAAGATAAAACCAAATTCTACCACGTAATTGGTGCCCTCGACGAAAATGTTATACGTCTAGTCAGCGACGTTGTTTGTGAACCTCCAGCGTCAAATAAATTCAATAAATTGAAAGATACTTTGGTTTCTAGGCTTTCAGGTAGTGAAGATCAGAAGCTCAAACAGCTTCTAAACGAACTGATACTTGGCGACTCGCAACCATCTCAGTTGCTTCGAGAGATGAGAGTTCTCAGTAAGGGCAAGTTGAGCGAAGAAGTGCTCAAATCTCTTTGGCTTCAGCGTTTACCGGCACATACGCAAGCTATATTAGCATGCAATCCTGGGACACTCGAAGTGTTGGCAACATGTGCGGATAAAATTTTAGAAGTCAATCCGAGGCAGGAAGTATTCACTGTGTCCTCCTTTTCGGATAGTCAGTCCACTTTAGAGGACTTGACATCGAAACCCCTTACACCCCTAAATGTTCATTAGCAGCGATTCTTATATGTAGTTAATTTATTGGTGAAATTACCTTACAAACTTAGTGGTTCATATCTATACTGAAAGGGTTACAACAGTAAACCGAAGAGTTTCGTCGGAAATCTTGTTCTGATTCTGGAACATGTTTGTAGATCTTAATGGGTAACAGACAACCCAATATATAGGTAGAAAGGAAGAGAATACATATTAAAAAAAGCGACAAAATTAAAAAAAAAATGTGTACGTAAGTATTTCATCCGCACTAAAAGTAGATCTCAAGCGGAAAATCGAAGAGATCTGAATAGCAAGAAGAAGGAATCCCATAAGCTTCAAAGCAATGTAATATAAACGTAAAGGCAATTCGACACTAACAAATCATTGCATGCAGAGACCAGGAAAACCTGAGAAGCAAGCGCAGGCAGGAAACAGGCGTTCAACCTTCTGATGCCCACGTGATCTTAATATTCAGAGTAACATAGGTGTGCAACTAAAAAGTGTTGTTTTCGAATATATTTTTAAATTAATTTTCCTCACCCTGTTGATAGTTTTGGGGCCATTATAACTTTAGATTTACAAGGAGAGAAATAGTGTGAGAAAGTGAAAGGTATTTATCTCTTCCTCTTTCTCAGAGAGAGATATTGATTTACATAACGATGTGAAAGTAATTTTAGTGTTTAAAAGAAACCCGCTTTGTAAATAGGTACATTCCTCTACCAGTGTTTCGCGGACTTTTGAAATGAGCTAAAATATGAGCGCTATTTTGAATAATGGGTTTACATTCCATATGCAACTATCGATTTACCAATATATATTTGCTAAGACTCTGCACAGTTTTACTCATGACCAGTAACGCACCCAGGATTTGGCTTTGGGGGGGGACCATAGGTGTCCCAAGTCCTAACGACTCGGAAAAATAGGGTCGCGTCCTGCACCCATCTGAGCACTTAAGGACTGCTATTGTAGCTTAAAAGGTTTTATTTTATTTTATCGGACTTTGTAATAATATACAGACCACATTTTATAGTAATTTGTAAATTATGTTCAGAAAACTGACATTCTGGAGGAGGACCGGTTCCGTTCGTCCCTCCTCTCGGTGCGCCCCTGCTCATGACACAATAATCTGTAAGATTTCTCTAAAGTCTATGTCGGCATTATGTTGCAGATTTACTGGATAGTTTTGTTCGTCTATAATTCTACTAGTATTTCTGTCCGTATCCCTTTTAAAGTAGTCTTCTTAGTTTTGATTGAAATGTTTCCTGAGACTTTGCCTGAGTTATTCAAAATCGCTATATCAGCAGGATTAGACCGAAGATTATAGTAATGCCATCAAAAAGCTTATCTAACTAACATATGCAAAGTAAATGTAAATCTAATTCAACAAATTAACCCTAATCACAACATTTCACCTTTAGTATACCCATTTAAATCAATCATTTTTGTATCTTCAATCTTTAACCAAGATATTTTATCCAAAACTTATTAATAGGTTACGGTAGGTATACCCAAGTAACTGGGTAGGTACTAAATATATATAACTTGTCACTTAGTTAACTGGACCCATATTGACAGAACATGTTGTATACAGATAACTATCATAACAAATAACGAGCACATGAGAATTATTTTCCGATAAATTCAGCAACAAAAATTTTGCTTTTCGTTAAAGACTAAAATAAGCACGCCCAGCAAATTATTAAAGTTAGTTGAATTGGAGAATTCGAGTAATAAATCATCACGTCTCAGTATCTGCGGTATTTTAATATGACAGATGTGTCGATTTATGTTTTATTGCACGCTGGATACAACTTCTTGTTTCAATTTGTGCTGATTTGCTAACTAACAGAATGGCCTCGAAGTTGGCATTTTCCAAGAAGTAATAAAATTTGAAACAACATCGATTTGCTGATTATTCGAATTAACTTGGCTGTTAAGGCGTGACTATAACTTGTTGATTACATGTGGACTTGTTTTTTTTTATCAAAAACTTTTTTTTTCCTATTCCTACAAGAAGGTCTGGTGATATAAATGTTTGCTTTAAGTAGGTACGTTGGGAGAAGAAAATTACTGCTACATATAAAAATCTAGAATACATCACACCAGCTATAAAGCTCTCCACTAGTCAGACCAATTAGCATCACTCAACGAATATATTACAACTTTCCCACTGGTGTCACCGGAGCTGATTGATTTGAGACCATTAAGTGAAATGCAACGGATACCTAACAATGTGACTGACTTTGAAAAATTTTCTTTCTTTTACCGGCTGATACAAGAGTGTAGCTCTCAAGAGTAATAGTTAGCAGCAGTGATGATACAATAACTGACGTCTACCCTGAATAGCTCACTGACATTTGCAGATAAATACAATGCATAGTATGTCTATCAAATCAAAGCTCCGACTTTAAATATGTACCTCTCCGCCCCCTCCCCATCCGTCCACCTGACAGAAGAGATATGGCCATCAAGTACCCTGACAAAGAAGTATAAATCAGTCATTTAAGGAGCGGAGGGACTTCTTTTGCATCCCGATGCATTGTCCAAAGTATACGAACAAGAGTGCCTTAGATGTGAGATCTTCTTCTGACCCGTTGGCTTGATCAATCAAAGTTGGGAGCTGTTCTGTTGTTGGTCGATCTATCTGTCGTTTTGCTTGCCAGATGATATGACTGTCAAAATGACTGACATAATGGTTTGATAATTGATTCGAATTCATAAATTAATGTCAATATAATTGAGCAGAAGAGATAATAGTGGAAACAATGGAGCCACTACTTTGACGCAAATGTACAAAAAAAAAAAAAAAATAAATCATAAAAAGTTTTTAGAGAAAAATTAAAAACTTGAAATGTTCTCGTAAACAAATCAGAAGTCCTACTGAAGAGGTGAAACCAAAGAAGAATTTTAACATGGAATTTATAGATGTAATTCAAGATTAACTAAAAGTGAATCTAAGGGTAGGCACGCGCTGTCAAGGAAATATAAATATATGTGCATGCGTCTAATCCTCTTTCCTAAAAAAAAAAAAAAAAAAAAAAAAAATCCATGTTTGGAGTATAACTCCTGACGTATGGAAAAACAGAAATAAAAATTCTTTGAATTCAATAAAAGCCCGTCCATAAAGAAAACGGCTACAAGCATAGCTCCAAGTCCAATGCAAATAAATATACTTAAAATCTGCACTACATTAAGTTTGACCAACACTTGACCAGCAGTAAGTAAGGTATACACAAGTATTTTGTTTTTTTTTTGATTTTTTGTTTTTGTTTTTTCTTCTGATACTCTTATGCTGCTCTAAATATCTACCTTAGACGCCAAGGCTAACAGGCAGCCTCTGCTCAGTCAGCCAAGCAAAAAGGTAATTTAGTGTGCGATATGCCAATGCTAAAGAAAGGCTTTGTCTTGCTGTTATATTCCGGTATCTGATTGTGTTTCGGCTCCTTATCAGATATTGGTTTTTTTTTCTTTCTTTGCTGACCAACATAAGTAGTTAGTTATTGTAGAGTAGATCTCCGGTATAAACACGTATGCATGATATGGTTTAATTAATTTCGACTCAGAGGAATTTTTAATTGATACCAATGTTAGACGAAGTGAGTGGTAACATGAAAGAGAGTGGAATGTGTGGGTGCAAGCAATTGCCGTATGAAAATGTTTACGTGTTTTGAGTGCAAAATTAAACGAAAGACTTAAGCGACGAACTTTGTATTTTATAAGACGATTTTGCTTAAAAGTCGTCATACCTACACTGTATGAGAAATTAAGAAGGATTTCAAAAGAAATCCTAAAATTATAATGGTTTTGAAAGCAGTATTCATTTTATTTATCATTGTACATTTATTTTTTCAATGAGATGGATCTATACATATGCCTGCCTTTAAGATTTTTTTTTTTATAATGTGCCAAAGCTCAAGAGATACCCTTAGCAGGAGGAAATATTGGAACTCATTAAAACACAAATAATACTTGTTTGGTCTACAGAATATTTTAATTAGTATTATTGTAATAGAAACTGATGTCTTTTTAAATCCTTTAACTTATTTGTTAATGACGATTGCATTCAGAGTGACGTTTGTGGAGTCTTTTTATTATTACTATTAATAATGTCTGTGTGACCGAGACTTGACTCTGTGGAAAGATTGCAGATGGAGAGCTTTTTGGTCCCGAGTTCTTGGTGATTCGCTGTGACCGCCATCGTATGTCTCTGGATGCTCCTGTTGGAGGTGGAGTGCTTTGCGCCGTTCGTTGCGACCTTTCATGCATGTTGATCGACTTTGTTGAGTCCGGCGATCTGGAGTTTATATGTGTGGCTCTCAGGCTTTCACACAAAAATGTATATATTGCTACAGTTTATATCCCTCCATGCCCATCAGCTGAGATATTTGACTTGCTGGCTTCTTGTATCGATAGGCTTACTGAAGCTTTGCTACCTGCAGATGAATTGCTGCGTTTTGGTGATTTTAATTTGCTTAATGTTGACTGGCTGCACTCGCAGGATAATGAGGGCTTGCTACCTTCTTTTTCGGGAACTATTCAACATGCCAATTCTTTTATTGACAACATTATTTCTGCAGGCCTGATGCAGTCTAGCGGCGTAATTAATGACTCTGGAAGATCTCTTGACCTGGTATTTTCTTCCGATTCCAATGGAACTCTTGTCAAGCGTTGTTTAACTCCTTTGGTTCCTGAAACAGGTCATCATCCAGCACTACATATAGTTTTGTTTTTTGATCCTGTTACTTCATCATCTAATGCTACTAGTAACTACGAGTATTGTTATAACTTTAAAAAAACTGGTTTTAATAAAATGAATGAATGGCTATCCGCTTGTAACTGGACAAGTGTTCTGGGTGAACGTGACATTGATAAAGCTGTGAACTCGTTTTATGACATACTACTTCTTTGTTTTACTCACTGTGTGCCACTTGTTAGTTCAAATCGTACTTCGAATTGTCAACCGTGGTTCAATGGCTCTTTGAAGCATCTTAAAAATTTGAAAAATAAGGCTTGGAGACTGTTCTGTTCCTCAAGGAGTGATGCTGATTACGTAACTTATTCTAATTTGCGTGCTCAGTATACTTCGTGTTTAACTGAATCATACAACGAATATGTATGTAGAATGAGGTCGTCCTTGCTTACTGAACCTAAACAGTTTTGGAAGTTTGTGAACTCTAAGCGCAACTCTGATGGATACCCTTCATCGTTGCGACCCCGAAACATAAACAGTGTTGATTCCTTGGCAACTGCCAATCTCTTTGCTGACTTTTTTAAGACTGCCTTCTGTGATATTAGTTATAACGATTTTACCCATTTGACGAAGCTTCCGCTGACTTCTCTTCAACGTAAAGACCTGTTGCTCGACGAAGCGTCTATCTACAAGTATATTTCAAGCATAGCTGATAGTTTTTCTAGTGGTCCGGATGGTGTTCCTTCCACGCTCATAAAACATTGTGCTACGTCCATCGTTTCTGTTTTGTGTTATTTATTTAATTTGTCTTTAACTTGTGGTATTTTTCCAAAACAGTGGAAGCTTTCTTTGATTATTCCTTTGCACAAGAAGGGCAACAAGTGCGACATTTCTAACTACAGACCTGTCGCTAATTTAAGTTGTATTGGTAAGATATTTGAAGCTCTGGTTTGTGATGTTATGTATTTCTACAGCAAGCCTTTCCTGCGCTCCTTTCAGCATGGCTTTATGAAAGGTAAATCTATTACGACTAATTTATTAGAGTTTACTAATTTCTGTATTTCTGAAAGCGGAAAGCAAGTCGATTGTATTTTCATGGATTTTAGTAAAGCTTTCGACCGAATCAATCACAAAATCTTAATTCACAAGTTGACTTTTCTTGGTTTTCCTACTGACTTTGTGAATTGGCTTCGTTCTTATTTATCTGATCGCACACGGCGAGTTATATTTCGCGAAGCTCTTTCTGATGAAATGGATAATACTTCTGGCGTTCCTCAAGGTAGCCATCTTGGACCACTTCTTTTTATAATTTACATTAATGATGTTTCTCTGATTTTGGCCAATTCAAGAATACTTTGCTATGCTGACGATGCCAAAATCTTTCGCATTGTTGTTAATGAAAACGAGTGTGGAATTTTAAACCAGGACTTAGACACCTTTCATAAATGGTGTGCTATTAACTGTGTTCCTCTCAATTTCAGCAAATGTACCGCTATGTCCTTTTCTCGTAAAAGGAGGCCTCTCGACTTTGGTTATACTTTAGATGGATGCTTATTAACTAGACTTGACAAAACCAAAGATTTGGGTGTCTTCTTTAATACTCGTCTTTCTTTCGAGGATCATATTGGCAAAATCGTTGCCAAGGCTAATTCTACTCTGGGGTTTGTAAAGAGATGGTCAAAGGAGTTTAATGATCGATTCATAACGAAGTTTCTTTACTGCACATTCGTTAGACCTATTTTGGAGTATCCCAGTCCGATCTGGTCTCCATTCTATGCTGTATACATAAATTGCATCGAGGCAGTACAGCGGAGATTCGTTCGTTTTGCCCTGTGTGGGCTTCACTGGGATAACCCTTTTATTCTACCTCCATATGTCGACAGGCTTAAACTCTTTCCTTTGGATTCTCTCGAGAAAAGACGAAAAACTTCCAGAGTTGTTTTTGCGTTTCAGTGTATACAGGGAGCGATATATTCCCTGAGCTCTTAAACACTCTTAATATATCTTTAGCTGTGCGCTCCTTGAGGAACTACGACTTCTTCGATGTTCCCCAGCATACTACAAAATATGGCATGCATGAGCCGATTTCATCAATGTCTCGTCTCTTTAACCGTCAGTTTGATTGCATTGACTTTAATCTCTCAAAACGTCAAATAAAAGATCAGCTTAGTTAGAGTTACTTTTCTTTTTATTATTTTGTTATGCATACTCTTATACTGTATGTAAGCTCAGTAATCAGATCTTTGATGAAATTCTTAATAATAATAATATATAAATAATAATAAAAAAATAAATAAAATAAAAAAAATAATAAATAAAAAAAATAAATAAAACATCTCAATCTTTTGTTTTAGTTTGGCCAGTTAGTGATAGTGTAGAAAATAGAAAAGAGCTTTATCATAAGGTAGATATGAGGTAACTTTTGCTTTTCAATTCAATAAAAGTTATTGCCTGGTTTTGACTATATTTTTGTGTGTACCTACATAAAAAAAAATTGGACGCGCTTTCACTCCATCCTCTAGCCTACACTGTTAAAGGTATCTGATATGAGTAAGCTACGGGATGCATTTTCTCAGAGGTATATTAAACTATAATATAACACCATATCCTGAGATTTCCCAGAATTAATGAAAGAGTACATTAAATAACTAAGAGTATTGCTGACTTTTGTAATGTAGTTCACAATAAAATCAATCTGTCTACTATATATAGCTATATCTGCTTTTAATATTTACGTCATTAGTCACATCTGGGATGTCGTTAATAAAACAAACTGAAAACAAACGAACCTGAACCGTCAGGGATGCCACAATTGTGTGCGAGAGATTTTTAAGAATATAGATTTTTTTTTTTTATTAAAGAGGCAGGGAAACAGGAGAAACCCATCCCAAGCACCGAGGCCCTAGCGACCCATTGTGCTGTCCTGCTAGAAGCCCTTTCAACAAAACCTTCCTGTCCTCTTAATGAACCGCATCAGGTCTTCGTGAGGAAGGTTTTTGCAGCCTATCTATAGATAGATGGGCAGACCCTAGAGTATCCAGTCTGCTCCGGGCGAAGGCCGGACATTCACACAAAAAGTGTTCGATTGTCTCAGGCTCTCCGTCCAGGCAGGACAGACACTCAGGGTTGTCAACAACTCCCATCCTTGTTAGATGAGCGCGTGAAGTGAGCTGTGGCCACTGTTCTATATTGTTTCCTTCCGAGCCCCATGAGAAAATCTCAGATATTCCCATTGGGTCCATCAAGAAACAGTTTTGTACATTTACAAGTACTCAGGTTCTCCCATCTCTGCTGATGCTTCCTATGAACATCCGCTTTGATGAGAGACCCAATACTCGAGGTCGCAACGCCTACGCGGCGGGCTCCGGTCCGGGGAACGGAGAAAAATATAGATTGGTTACCTGCATACCCGCCGAAATCTATCCATTAGAAAATTTTTATGAGATAAAAGGACGAATTTTGGAATCGGAAGGCAATTACAGTTTTATTCATTGAGGTATCAGTACTTTATATACCTGAAATGATCGATTCATTTTCAACACTTTACAGATTTATTTATTTTTTCAATATTTTAATTTCCTTTCTACTGGTGATGGCTGCTGGTATTTTCTTAGATTATGAATTTGGATGACCTAGTTGCCATCCATTTTGTGGTATATTCTGAGCTTACTATGAACATTTTTCCAATACGAACAAAAATCGCAGCACCGACATTATACAGAAAAGATAAAAGTAATATTTATTGCGAGAAAATAGAAAAAAATAATTTTATACGATATTCGAGTTTGTATAAAACCTTGGTGAAGAAAAGAATTCTTTCCACCATGACAATTCATCAGCTCACATGTACATTTGGCATAGATAAAATTGGTGAACTATGCTAAAAATTGCTCCACCAACCATCGTATTAAAGAAAACAATTTGACAAAATACTCGCAGCTACTTGAGCTAGAATGACTATGTCGGAAAACAAAAAAATAAATCTTATCAAACAGCCTTTGCAGGTTCGATTTAGCATAATTTTTTAATATAATTGGGAGCAATAACGTTTATCGACAAAAATTTCCGTAGCTCTGCTCATCATCAGCTTAAGTTTTTCTCTAAAGGTATTTGCTACAATCATTGAAGTTGAAAGGTTGATTTCTCATTTTTTCCTTGCTTATAACAGAATTCATTTAAAAAAAAAAATATTAATAAATATGCAGTTTCATATCTTAGCCGTCCACTTTACTACATTACTTTAAAATGTCAACAACGTCATCAACAACAATAAGATATAATGACAACCTCCTCCTCCAACCCCCCCCCCCTTCCTTTTCACTTAATAAATTAAATCCCTTCCCATACAGAAATTACCCCATGGATGGGTTAGAGAAACTCTTGTTATCTAGTGAACTCTATTAATCTGCAAATAAAAGTAAAATAATCGAGAAACGAAAAATGTTGCACACTCAGAATCACTTAACATTTAAAACAGCTTCCACATAGCAAAAATGTAGAGTGTTGTAGCATAAAATCTGGCAGTCAATTTCCTGCAGTTATAGTCTTCTGTGCGCATGCAGATATCTTATGCAGTGTGCATCGCAATGTGATAGCAATCCCTGATCTCATGGGTGAATATTGTCTCTCGTCTTTGGTTGGCCAGTGCACAAAAACCATTCGTTGGGCTTGAATTTAATATGTCCGCATCCCATTTAAATAAAATACGCAATCATTACCATAAATGTCAGGCTCGACACACACTCCCTGGTGTTACACTCGTCTCAGGTATTCGCTTGTATATACCTACGTAGCTCTTTTATGTGGTAGCTTCTTTTCTCTCCGGTAACTTTTTCAATTTCGGTTTCTTGTAAGCGCAACATTTTAACAGTCATTTAGTATGCTGTGAACTATGATTCTTCTTCGATTTTCAATACGACGAGTGTGCCAACTCGATTCCGACTGTGACTTTGATTTCCTTTTGCCTGGTACATAACTGCAGGGGAGAGCGACACCAGAGGAGAGATTACATACGCTGTAGTCATTATGGTGTGTTTTTGTTTAGACGATCTTTTGTGGATCATTACCAGACCATTATATAGGTAGGGATGGGATGCACTCAGGAAAAAATATTTATATGCCCATTTTCGCATTTTTAATGTTATTCACAGCGATTAATGTTGAACTTAAGGATCAATTAAGGATTTGTATAGATATCTTCACGACCAATGTAATGTACGTGCATTATTCACCTAATTAGGTATTGCGCTAACAATTAAAAGCCTTTCCTTTTCGGAATAGATCAAACGAATATGGGCTAGTAAAAATCCCATGTGGTGTAGTATAGTATAATCGTTCCAATCAAACATATATTCGAAGAGTTTCGAAATCACCCACAGCCAACTGAAATCACTTTGTATCTCCCCCTGTCCCCATGCAACAACAAATCAAATAACTTACGTCCACCACTAAACTAAGCCCATTCGCTTTGACAGAGTCCACTTAATTCTACTTTCGAGTCAATCAACGAACCATAAATAAAAATTAAAATTCTGTCCACACCCAGTGCAAACATATGAGGCGTGTGTTTGGCTTGTGTTTTGTTTTTGTTGTTTTCTTCCTTTTAGCACCACACGCTTAAAAAAAAAAATTTCCATGTTAATTTGTCTTTGCATTTATACTGGTGAATGGTAAGAAGCTGGGTGTACAATATAGAGTAGATTGATGTCAAATAATTTTTTTATTGGACACTGATGATGATGCTCTTATACAGATTTAACATGGCCAATGAGAAAAGTGTGCAAAAGCAAGGTTAAATGTGGTAATATATTTGGAAGAAATCACTTTTGAAGATACTGCTTAACTTACCTACACTATACGTGGAGGGAAGTTAAGGTATCATTTATACCTAAAGGGGGAGGGCGTTCACCTGCACTACCCAAGTCCTACCGTCCGATCAGTCTAACGTCATTTCTCCTCAAAACAATGGAGAAAGTGCTAGACAATTATATTAGGAGCGGTGCACTTAAGCGATCACCGCTGCACCCAAACCAACATGCTTACCAAGCAGGGGAGTCTACTACAACTGCCCTACATAGTCTTGTTCTAAGACTAGAACAGGCGGTAGAGGATAAAGAGACAGGCCTATGTGCATTCCTAGACATCGAAGGAGCATTTGATAATACCTCCTTTGAAGCCATTGAGAACGCAGCTACCAATAAAGGAATCGAACCTTCCTTGATAAAATGGATAAAAGCTATGCTTGAAAGCCGGAGAATCACAGCTAACCTGGGGGAGGACTCTATAACAGTAGTGGCTGCTAAGGGATGTCCCCAAGGTGGGGGGGTTCTGTCCCCTCTACTATGGTCACTGATTATAGATGATCTTCTATAAAAGCTAACCAACTCCGGCTTTGAAAATCAGGGATATGCAGATGACCTGGTTATTACAATTAGGGGCATATATGATCAGATAATCTCTGAACTATTGCAGAATACCCTAAACATAGTCTGCAACTGGTGCCAAAAAATGCGACTTCGAGCCAACCCTGGCAAGAAAATAGTTATTCCATTCACAAGAAAAAGGAAGCTTTGTTTGAAAGCACCATCTCTTGAGGGAACAACAGTGGAATTCTCAAAGGAGGTCAAATATCTGGGTATTACCTTAGATAATAGACTAACTGGAACTCTCACTTAAAAAGAATACTAGATAAAGCTACAGTGGCAACATGGACATGCCGCAGGCTTTTTGGCAAAACTTGGGGTCTAAAACCAAAAATGACTCTGTGGTCATATACATCTATTATAAGACCCATGGTCACATACGCTTCACTCGTTTGGTGGCCAAAAATAGAACAAAAGACGGCTCAAGCTAGTTTGCAAAAACTACAACGGCTTGCATGTCTAGGAGTAACAGGTGCCATGCGTACCTGCCCAACCACAGCCTTAGAGGCTATGTTGGACCTGCTACCCTTACATTTGCATGTGAGAGGGCAGGCCATACTTAGTGCAATAAGACTGCAAAGGGCAAGTCTCCAAACCACAAACAATTTGGCTGGCCACCTGAGAGTCCTCCAGGAATTTGTAGAGGACCCGATGACTAACCCAATTTCAGATGTTATGCAAAAACGCCATAACTTTGAAACGCCATTTAAGGTGATCTTGGGGGACCGTCAACAGTGGCACACTGGGGACCTACCCTTTGAAAAGGGATCTCTTAAATGGTACACGGATGGGTCCAAAATGGAAGGTAAAGCAGGCGTGGGCATATATAGGCCAAGGTGCCATCTCGCAAAGGCACTGGGGGCCTCACCAACCATTTTTCAGGCAGAAATACACGCAATAGAGCTCTGCGCTCGCGAGATAATCCATAAGAATATGCGTGGAGCAAAAATATACATAATATCAGATAGCCAAGCAGCACTTAAAGCGTTAAACTCGTTTACGTTTGAGTCTAAGCTAGTTTGGGACTGTCTTACTGTCTTGAAGCAACTGGCTGAGACAAATAGGGTGACACTAATATGGGTACCAGGACATGAAGTCATTAAGGGGAACGAGATTGTGGACCGCCTTGCAAAGGAAGGAGCCAAATCCCCGTTTATTGGCCCGGAGCCTGTCTTTGGACACCCAAAGAGTCACCTCTTGGCTCAGATCAGGCTTTGGGAGGACAGAACTAAAAAGGAATACTGGAAAAACACCACGGGGCTGAGACAAGCGAAAAAATTTATAAAGTATTCGCAACAGAGGACAAAAGAACTCCTCACACTCAGCAGAAAGGAACTAAGGCTCATAACGGGCCTACTTACTGGGCATTTCCCACTTAGATACCATCTCAAGAAGATGGGTAAGGTCGATGATGAGACCTGTCGATTCTGTATGGAAGACGATGAAACTGCTGAGCATATCCTGTGTGATTGTGAAACCCTATGCCGCATAAGGCTAAGACATCTAGGAAAGGCAATTCCACTGGCCAGAGGATGTTGTTAAAATGGCCCCCAAGGACATTATAGGTTTCATTAAAGACCTTAAGTTCGAATGGGCGCCCTAGGGTGTTTAGGGGTAATGTCACAAAAGATCTCCTAGGTCGCGGTGGCAGGATGAGAGACGGGAGTCCTGTCTGCATTCCCCGGAATAATAATAATAAATAATAAATACATCCATATTGATTGTGCTTGTTGTCATGAACGATAATGATTTTTGGTCACACGAACATATAGTGACCATTCCACCCGCATTTTGCGGGACAGGTCCGCATTTGAAGGATCTGTCACGCATTGAAAATTGTCCTGCATTGAAAATTGTCCCGCATTTTGACCCGCATTGAAAACTGTCCTGCTTTGAAATTCCCTTTTTTCCATATTTAAAAAAAACTTGATATCGACATCCTCATTTTGCTCCAATTTTCAAGTTTGCTTTACGCTGGATTGGTAAAAGTTCATTGCGACCTTAGCATTATTGTCGACAATAAAGGTTTTCAGTTGTCGTTGTGTAAATCGCTGTCAACTGGGAACTTAGAGATATTATTGCAAAAACAAACTTTAATGTGCAGCTTAAATACTACGTTTAATTTGTTTTATGTTTTAATTTTAAATATTAGTATATATTTTTACCCTAGTAAAAAATGGCAAATAGAAATTGAAACTGCAAATTCTCAGAAGACTTGGAAAATGAGTTTCTGTTCATAAAAAAAATCAAAAATTAGTGGAAATGTAAATGGAAATGTTCACTGCCTAAAATGTAATAGTGAATGAAATAGAACGGATATAACCAGACATATTAAGTCAGAAAAACATAGATTATCAGTTCAATCATCATCTAGTTCTGCAAATCTAAGCACATATTTTCGTAGATCTGAATTATTGGTTAAAGAACAAGAATTGGCTGCTGCAGAGGCAATCTTTACCTTTCATTTTATTTTACATAACCACAGTTTTCGTTCAATGGAGGCAATAATAAAAGGTGTATTATCTCCTCACGCTTTGAAAGAATTAAAAGCTGAGTTAGAAGACGTGAATTTTTTATCTGTTTATACTGACGCATCTATAATCATAAAGATCTTAAAATATTTCCTGTTCTAATACGTTATTTTAATCCAAATATGTCCGTAAAGGTAAAACTTTTAAAATTGGAATCCGTACCCGGCGAGACTTCCGAAATAATCTGCAATTATTTATTGAATACTTTTAAAAATAACAAAATTGAAGCAAAAGTAATAGCATTTTGTGCTGATAAGGCCAACACCAATTTCGGAGGAGTGGCAAGAAATGGAGCAAATAACGTATTCAGTAAAATGAAAAACAAATTAAAACATTACAAACAATACTATTCAAAGTGCAGCAGATCTTTTGCCAATAGACATTGAAAATATTATCCAAAAATGTATGGACATTTTTACATTTATACAATTCGCGTAAACAGTTTAAAAGAGTTTTGTGAAGAAGCTGAAACTGTATATCACGAATTCTAGGGTACTGCAAAACTAGATGGCTAGCTTTAATGCCAGCTATTGAAAGTGTTATAAGACTTTTTAACCAATTAAAGTCATATTTTTTATCATTGGATAAATGTCCATATCAAATAAGAGTTTTTTTTTGAAAATAGTATTTCCGAAATTTGGTTGAAATGTATGCACAGCCAAGCTGCTATTTTCCATAATGCTGTACAATTAATTGAAGTATGATATCAGCAAAGGAGCTTTCAGATTCCGGAAAGAAGACTGAAATGTCTGAAAAAATTGTCCAATTCTTGTAATTAGATTTTTTTTCGTTTGGTTATGGGTTCAGAAGTCCGTCGTATTGCCACCCCCTGAAAACTAGCGCCCGGGTCAATTGCCCCCCCCCCCCCCCGCATGCCCCCCATAGATAGGGCCCTGGTGTATTTCAGAAAATATGAAACCATGAGTGTGGCTACATCACTAGAATTGGACGATATCGACATCGACAGCCAAGAGTTTAAAAAAAAAAAATATAATATCCTGAGTTATTAATCCCCATTTTTATTACATCCTGAAACTCTCATGTTTATTCAAGTTTATGTGTCCTATCATTGCAAAACATTTCATAATTCTCATAGACAATGATATTAGGTACATTCAAGACTCGAATTGGTAAATTAGTATAAATTCGAATTAAGCATGAAATATGCTCAATTAATTCCATAAAAGACAATAGAACTACATACAAAAGGTAAATATCAACTATAACCAAAGGTAATTAAGTATAATACGTCCGGAAATTGAATTAAATAACAAAAACCTTAAGAAAGGCTCTTCAAAGATAAACACAAATCACCGTTTATAATTTTCAAGTAAACGGCACGTGCCTTCTTATTCTAAAACAAAAAAAATTGATGGTCCATGCACGTTTCATTGCAACCGTTTTGAATATTAAAAAGTTTCCACACATTTTTCACATCAATGAAACAAATCGAAAAAAAAACTCAACTTCTTGACGTTTTTAATAGAAAGGAAACCTTTAATTAATGGCGTTGTCGGGTAAAAGTTCAAAAGGGCACCCTACTATGAAAAAGGCAACTTCAATAATAGCATTTGATGAAGCCGACATAATTGGTGGTTTCTTGTTTGCTTTGCTTTGTTTGTGTTTTTTTTCTTCTTCTAAGTAGGTATGTAAACTTTCTTTGTTTTTTTTTTAAAACTAACTTTATTGCGTAATAATAATTCTATTCACTATTTAAAATTAAGACCATATTTAAGCTGGGATTCAAGTGTATATTTTATTTTAAGTTTTATGATTTTAAAGAACGGACTTTGCTAATAAGAGCAGAAGTTTTTTAATCCATTTAGGTGAGTCCAAGTTAATACGAAAAAAAAATATAAAAAATATCAAATCCTAGTTTTTAAGTAATTTATTTATTTATTTATTTTTTTAATTTTTTATTTATTCCAAAAGCTATAAATAAAGGAGAATCCCCTAATTTATGTGTGAAAATTAATAATTTGCTCAGTTCGATATGAGTAGATATGTCAAAAAATAAAACACCGCGGATGATGTTTAATTTACTTAGGTAGTTAGGCGATTTTTCTTTGAAAATGAAGGAAGTGATACAATAACAGTAACTGGTGATATTATCGTCCTATGCTGAATAATTTTTAAAATTGTCATTTTGATTCCAAAGAACGAAGAGTACAAAAAATTAAAAGGCAATCAAGGAAAAGTTAACTTTTGTTTCATCCAAAAGCTAGGAAGGAAATATGTATAAAGTGTGAAAAGATAAAGAGAGAATCGGGTTTGATTATCCACACGTGTATATTCTAAGAGTTTATGGACTCAAAAACAACATGGCGTCCATAAGATAATAGTATTATCTTTGCAATATATCCCAAGGGCACCAGAAGTTATTGGTTTGATTCCCACCTTGACTTGACACTGGGCTTTTTCCTATCTAACATAGTATTTTTCCCCTTGTCTAGAGTAGGGTTTCCAATTATCCGACATTAATGACTATCCGGATATCGAATACTGAAAACTCAAAATATCCGGATTATCTGGATATCCGGATAACAAAAAACAAAATAAATAAATAGCTTGAATCCAATATTTCATGGTGTTTTATAATTTTTTCTAATCAAATATTTTTAAATTATGTACATTGATTATTAATAAATAGTATAAAAACATTGTATGATTTAAATTTATTTTGTTTTTAAAAAAGAATATTGTAAAAAGTTATTGCATTGAAAGTTTCAAAATTCAGACGAGTTCTACATTTTGTCTTAGTCAGGACTACGATTGAAACTGTAAATGCTTGCTTTATTGTAAGAAATGCATTGAATAATATGGTTTTTTTGCATTGCTCTGCTCATCAACAGAAGAAATTGCCACTTCCAGTTATCGCTGTAGACTGACAATGTAATGGGAGTTACCTTTTGAATTATAATCAAAATATTTATGGAATGTGATATATTGCCTGCTTCTAAGAAGGTTTACTTTCATCTCGACGTTCATCCATTCGGTTTTTATCCTGTTTCGATAAATTTTAACCTAAGTTCATTCTAAACTCCTCTAAGCATTCAAATAGAAATCTATAAGCACATTCAGCAGTCAAAAGTCTCGCTGAATTTTTATTTAATTCCTTTGCTGCAGTCTCTGGTGGTAAGAGGACATCTAACAATTCTTTTAAACTTGATTGCTCTTAAATGGTTAAAAATTAAATGTGGCATCGTTGACTGCTGGCTTACTCGTTGGTTACGTCAACAAGTCGAGCCATCGTCGATTTTATATAGATAATCACGTCATATATGGATAACGCCATACGGGTAACAGAAAACTCTTACACCGAAATCTGGAGACATCTATTTTCTCCATAATCAATGTATATACTACCTTTTTGGGCGATTAACTCAATATTTTATTTATAAATATATAGCATTCGCTTACTTATTTAAACCATTTGATTTATTTAAACCATTAACAAATGAGTTCAAACTTTAAGCAAATAAATTTAAACATTGAACAATTGATTTTAAACCCTTAACAAATAAATTTAAATCTTGAACACATGATTTTAAACCCTTAACAAATATATTTAACCCCTTAACGAATGAGTTTCAACTGTTAACAAAAAGACTTAAACCTTTCGCAAATATATTTAAACTCTTAACAAATTTATATTTAAAATATATTATTTCAACTTAAGTAAACATTTCATACAATTTTTTCTCAAATTTTGGGTGCATATATAGTCTGCAGTACTTCTGAATTTTTAGTGCATCGGTTGATCATCCACTGCCTTGGGAATAAGTAAAACCAAATCTATTATTAGTTGGAGCAGTCATTCGGTGTCATTAGTTGCAGGCTATTTTCGATCACTGTGAAAAGATTATGTTCTCTAGTCATGTCACCTAAAACCGAATGTGCATGTGCCTTCATTTTAGAAAACGATTTCGATAGGAATTAACATAGGCGAGAAAGGAGGCAAACATTATAGTGTTAAATTCATGGTTATAATCTTCGTCTTATAAAATTTCAAGCCCGCTCAAGAAGGCACCCGTGCTCGACTTATAGTTCCAGTAGAACGTGACAGAAACGATACACTTATTGCTGCGATAAGTAACCAAGGATTTGCAAATTCAACTTGCTTTCTCTATTTCTGCGCGAACTTGTTAAAACATTGGAAACAAATCCATCGCCTAGTGACTCGGTTTTAATTATGGATAATGCGAGAATACACGAAACACAACAAGTTCGGGTTGTGTTATCTCAAAAGGATTTAACACTAAAAGTTTTGCCTACTTACTCGTCTATGTTAAATCCTATCGAAAAATCGTTTTCTAAAATGAAGGCTAATGCACGTTCACTTTTAGGTGACATGAGTAGAGAACATAATCTTCCCTCAGTGATCGATGATTATTCCAACTATATTAAGGGAATTGGTTTTACTTATTCCTGAGTCAGTGGATGGTCAACCGTTGCACTGAAAAGTCAGAAGTATTGCAGATTATTTATGCACTCAAAATTTGAGCAAAATTGTATGAAATGCTTACTTAAGTTGAAATAAAATATTTTAAATATAGATAAATTTGTTAATTTGTTAAGAGTTTAAATATATTTGCTAAAGGTTTAAGTCTTTTTGTTAACAGTTGAAACTCATATATTTGTTAAGGGTTTAAAATGATTTGTTCAAGGTTTAATTTTATTTGTTAAGGGTTTAAAATCATTTGTTTAAGGTTTAAATTTATTTGTTAAGGGTTTAAAATCATTTGTTCAAGGTTTACATTTATTTGCTTAAAGTTTAAACTCATTTGTTAATGGTTTAAATAAATCTGAGAATGCTATATTTAATTTTTAACCACACTGCTATCATGAAATTTCAGTGCTTAGTAGGTTTTGTTATACCCTAGATGAAATCTATTGGGTATACTAAGTTTGTCATTCCGTTTGTAACGCATAGAATTAATTATGGTAGAGCAAAATGGAATGAACACCCACGTAAGAGTTATTTTGATTTTTGCATGTCCGTCTGTCCGTCTGTCTATCTGTCTGTGTGTCCGCATGATAACTCGAGAACGCATGTACTTAGAGAACTGAAATTTTGCACATGAGCTTTTTTTAAAAAAAATAAGTAAACTCAAGTTCGAAAATGGGACAAATCGGGTAACTCCTTCAAGGAGTTGCCATACAAAACTTTCGTTTTTCACTACATATTTCGACATTGCTTTAGAAAGCATCAGCGTAGAGAGCTGAAATTTTCTACGCGACGTTTTCATAAAAATATTAAAAAAAATTTCATAAATGACCTAAATTGGGCCATATAAAAATTTTGATCTTTTACGTTAGTATTCTGTGAAAACAATCAGTCCTAGACGTTTTTTGTGTACTCAAAAGTTCTTCAGAATATGAAATGTTATGAACTAGTTATAATAATTTTTACTGTCCGACGAACCTTTCTAGAAATATATGCCAAAAACCACTTAGAAAATCAAACTTACACAGATGGGTGACCATACGAAATTACATAGACCCAGTTTAGACGGGTCAGTCTCAGTATGCTGTCTCTGCAGCACGAAATCTGCAGGTTGGGTGATGCTTCATTCCTGCCCCATCCCTTCATATTACCGAGAAGTTTTCGTGGGACAGAGGCAGCTTATTGACCTGTCTAAGCCGGGTCATAAGGGCATTCATCTAGGGTATCATAAGAATTACTCTTGGACCAATTCTAGCTTTCTTACTTGCTTTATTTAAAATTGGGATAAAAAAAACATCCAAGACAACTTATTTGTTTATTCAAGGAAACTTTAATAAATAAATAATAATAATAAAAAAAACTGCCACTTGAGAAAGTAATTGTATAACTTTTGAAAATATCTGAACAGTTAGAAAGAAAACAGTATTTTGCTGAGAAAAAATGTCAAAAATATCCGGATTATCGGATAATTAAGGAAAAATATCCGGATTACCGAATAGTCAAAATGGGGCGGATAATTTGATATCCTGATATCGGGATTGGAAACCCTCATTATCCTGTATCTATCTTCACTTACATAATCCTCCTTCTCTTTATCACTAATAAATCACCAACAACAACAAACGAAAAGGACTGTATGAGAGACTGGGAGCATTTGTGGAATTTTTAATATCAAACACGAAAATTTGTCTCCAGAAAACATCTGGACCAATAAACAAAAGACTCCCAAACACAGTGCGTTTTTCCTAATAATATGACAGCCCCAGCAGTATTGCTTCAAATAGATGCTTCAATAAACTGATTGGAAGAGCTATGTGGGTGGTTGACCTATGCCCTCACAGAAAGCAAAAAAAGAAAAGGTTTATTTTAAAAATGGAAGTCGTATAATCCAGTAAGACTGTTCTGTTTGGAAGGAAAAAAGTATAGAGATGTCTTATTTCGCTCTTCAGGAGGATAGAATCTATTGAACTTTATCAAGAGAACAGAAAGGATTCGGTGCATAGACGAGGCAGGATTTGGAGTATCTTGCATGATTTAGGTGTTAATAGCGGTGATGGTACAACATCTGACCTAAACGCTGATGGGTTCAATGAGTTCTGTACATCAACTACTGGAAATTTAAGAAATACTAGCAATCTTCACCATCCTCTCTGGATGCTACTATCGCTCACTCCGGATCTGAATTTTGTTTTCGTTGCGTTGATGAAATCGAGGCTACCCCTACCATATTATTAGCCTAATTAATAGGTACTACGTAAGTCGACTTACAAACAAACTAGTCCTAAATAGCTCCGTTCTAATCATACACATTGCTACATCTCATGATACAAAGATTAAGAAGGTATGGACGAATTATCTCGCAATTCGTTGCTTGACTCATTTGGGGACAAATGTCACACATTTTTTTGTTTTATACCTTGTTAGCTTTGTATCATGGCCGCATCTAAAACATGTTTCTTTCCTAGACTCGACTTATGTTGTAAACATAAGCGTGAAATAGCCTACAATGATTCCACTTGTAGGTTCGCGTTCAGGCTTCGTAGATATGATCACATACATTTCCCCGTTTTTCTCACAGAATTTTGAATTGCTCTTTGAAAGCACACTGGCAGGGCAAGGCATTACTTTTTCTATATAAGGATAATATACTGAGCACACGTAAATCGACATATCTGTATGAATTTTTAGATTTTTTAGCTTGCTATAAATATTCCTTATGTCTTGATTGCTTCTTACTTTATTCAAGCTGTTCGCATTGGGAACGCTCTTCCAGTTTCTATTTAGCGCGCCGCGAGCTCAGTAACTTCCTTTAGACAGGTACTCTGGCAACAAACATCATTTAGGATAAAGGTATCATAGCGTATTCTACCTTCGCTTGGTAGGGTTGGCGCATTTACACAGCAGGTTTTTAAAGCTCTCAACCTCTTCCTCGTCTATACAGCTTCTTCAGAAGGCTTTGTGTGGAGCTTGCAAGCGCTCTGCACTTTGCGATTCTTAGCAGAGTTTTTGTCAACTTAGGACATATCTTGGGCTATAGCTGTCTTGAAATTGCTCATGTGGTTAGTTCTCTCAATCTGCGATTTGGCAGCTTACAGGCCTGCAGTTCTAGAATCTTTTTCGGGTATTTAAATTTAATTAATGGGTAATATTTGCCCAATGTATCTTTATTCACAACTTTAGCAATTATTACAACGCTTATTTCTATCTGTGAATGCTTCTTACATATAAAACGAATACATCTGCTGCATTTCGTTGAATATTTTGTACTATTAGAAAGATTTGGGTACAAAAAGCAGCCTGATCTTTTCAAGTTGTTCGTCCTTTTTGGTTCTTGCTCCCTTTGGACGTCGAAAGCAACACGTTTAGCTCCGGTACTTTGCGGCATTCTCGATCGACGTGATATTTCTTCTTGCAGTAGAGATGATGCAAGTTCTTCAAGGAAAATGCGTCGTTTAAATTTCTTCGTATAATTCCATTGTGGATTTACTGTTTTCCAGATGACAAAAGCATTATATGCTGATATATCCAACATATTGTAAAATAGCGATTGAGGCCATCTATTTGTTCTGCGCTCACAAGTATACGTTCGTGTATAAGTTGATCTAACGTATCAACATCTCCCTTTGTTTCATTATAAAACTTTTATTATTTCAGGCTTTTTAGCCTCGCCTTCACAGATCTTCCTCTCGTGATGCATTGTGCTAAGACGTTAAACACACCGGTTTTTCTTTGGAACGTATGCCACAAGTGTCGTTTTATTACCTTCGTCTTATATCCAGAATCTGTTGCGGCAGACATGTTTTGTTTTTGCGCAAAGTTCCAACCATTGTTAGCTTTCATTTTAGTAGCTCAATTCCCAATTCATGTGACGTGAAAATAATATCGCATGTTATATTTCGCCCTTTTAGGCTCTTCATCAAGTCGAGTACAACACGCTGACCTTGATTTTTCTCAGGCCTGTAATTTCGATCTTTACCAGTATATTCTTGCAAGGACCACTCATAACTGGTACCAACATCACAAAGCGCTCATATTTTCATTCTATATGAAGGGGCATCGCACCACGATATGTAACTAATTGTTCATCAACGGTAACATTTTCATGTGGCTCTTATGCAAATTTATTTCCCGTTTATTCCAAACATCTTTAATTGGTGCTAGTTTGTCTCGCGCACGCCTTTCACTTCTGTCTGTTCTTTTATCGAAACGTTTAATTCGAGATATATTTTGGAATCTTCTGAGACTCATTGTTGCTTTAAATATGGGTCTACCGGGTCTACCTTTTATATCATCCCATAAACTTTCCAAAGCTTCACCATGACATCGATAAACTCCAGCCAGTAACAGCGGACCAAAATATGCCTGAATTGACGTTTGATCAACCGGTATCCAATTATCGCTAAACACTTTTGAGCCTACAGAGAAAAGTGTTATTAGAAAATACTGTTGCAACTTTTCCCAAAAATATATTAGCTTACCTTCTATGTTAGACATATCAATCATAATTTTTTCAATTGTTGATGGAATCAACAATTCAAATGAAGACTTTATATTGGTAACCCACGAAATGGCATATTGAGTTGGTCCAGGTGTAGCGCTTATAATATTTTGAGTAGAATAACGATCCGCACTTGAACGATCCGGTTGTTCAGGCCAGAAATACTTCGTGCATTTCGAAATACAAGTTTGTTGACCACAACCCTCGGTAGCTGTAGTTTCCTCTACATCGGAAGCTAAACTTTCGCCATCGGTAATATTTAGTCGGCTGTCGGACAACAATTCATCTTCCTTTGAGTCGCTGTCTTTATTTTCAGGATAGCTTTCTTCACTATCACTACTGCGCGCGCAGCAAATTTCCAATTCCTGCAGCACACAATTTTTGCCATCTAAGAAATAAATTTTATTTATCGACCATATATTGGTATCAGAACAGATTCACGCTTACCTTCAGATCCTATATAATATTGGAAAAAATAACGATACACACTTTTTCTTAGTACTTTGAATTAGACCTAACAGTAGATAACTTTACAGAGCAAATGAAATGAATCAACAATGCAGTTATAACCGAAATTTATACAAAAATTTCTTCCCCACTCGCTCACATGGTTTGCTTGTGTGTGGGAAATAATTGAAACAATTGAACATTGGGCCATCCTACACGAGTAATTACTTTGTTTCTTTTAACTCTTCCCTAAAAAACTGGTTTGCATATTGCATCAAGAATACTCGTGTGGGATGGCCTATTAGGCTATTTGCACACCATGTTTTTTTCTATTTTCTCAATCTTTTTCATTTTTTCATTTCTTTTCTTTATTCTAGAAAAAAAATTTATTAAAAAAATTTTAAGAAATTTAAAAACACCAGATTCATTCGAAACGAATCGAACCTGTATACGCCCGCAGTGGGCTGGAAAAAGGAAAAGGAACAAGAAACGCTTCTTCTTCTTCCTTTTTCTTTTTTCAGCCCACTGCGGGCGTATAGAGGTTCGATTCGTTTCGAATGAATCTAGTGTTTTTTTAAAAAATTTAAAAAAAATTTTAATAAATTTTTTTAAAATTTTTTTAATAAATTTTTTTTAAATTTTTTTAATAAATTTTTTTTCTATTTTTCTCAATCTTTTTCATTTTTTTCATTCCTTTTCTTTATTCTATTTTTCATTTGTTTTTCAAGTCACTCAATTTCGCTATTTGGGACCTGTTGATGAGTCAAACCAAGACTTGAAACTTGTCACCCAAAATATAATGGCTTGTGAGATGGAATAACAAATTAAAAACATTTTTTAGTTTTTGCTATATACCGGAGAATCTAAAAAATGCCTTCTTGAACAAATATTAATATATGTGTAATATTGTTTTACTTTAGATGTATACTTTTTCAATATATAACATGAATTTAATTGCACGATTTCAATTTACATGATTTCAATTTACACGGTTTCGGCTTACACGGTTCTTTTGGAGTTTGAATCCACCGTGTAAATCGGGGCCAGGTGTATTTGCTTAATACTTCATTGCTCTAGTTAGTTTTAGGATTTGTGAACTTTAGTATTAATCTAATGAAAACGTTTTTGTGTTATTGCACTTTTTTGATAAATAAATACTTAGTAACTAATTTTAGTTTGTACAATGGCCAAACTCTCTGATACTCTTCAAACCCTCATTTGAGAAAAAAAAAAAAACATTTTCCGTCTCTAAAAAGGAGTGTGAAATATGTAATTGAGTTTCTATAACTAAAAAGGCACTACTTATCCCAATTTTAAATCTCCTTAGACTTCACTACTTTTTATATCATCTTAAAACCCATTAGACGCAATATTTATGAGTTCATTTCCCCGGTACAATAGATATGAAAAAGTTCACATAACTGAGTTAAATTCCCATCTAGGAAGGCAAAAAAAAAAAAAAACAAAAAACATACCAATATCATCGGCGATACACAAAAGTATACATACTACATAGAGTAACCACTGTCAGTGTCTTCTCAGTATCATCTCTTGAACAATGAAGGAATCTTCAAAGATATTTAATGATTATCTCGATATGTCAATCTGCCGAGCTAATAGTTATTTGTAATTGTCAAAATTTGTTATGTCACAATATTCGGGCTAATCGAGGGAGGAGCGGGGTACCATGATATCGCTTGACTCATTGTAAGAAGATGAAAAAAAAATCCAAACAAACGAGCCGATCAATTGTTGGTTGCTTTCATGTCATCCCATAGACTGATCTTTGTGATTTGAACAGATCAAGAACCATCATAC
Source organism: Dioctria linearis (assembly GCA_963930735.1). NCBI lineage: Eukaryota > Metazoa > Arthropoda > Insecta > Diptera > Asilidae > Dioctria > Dioctria linearis. Next base: position 49,632,802 of record OZ005741.1, on the reverse strand, counting down.
TGTAGCTCTCATGGAAGGGTTACAGAGTAATAATGTTACCAATTTACCTATTTTTATGCATGTTGGGTAGGTACATACATACATATATGTATGTTCGTAGTGGCAAAGTCCCATATATTTGCCCTCCCATTGCTTTCGACATTTCTCGACAATTTTTTTTTTTTGAGAGGTGACGTAACAGAAATTCATTTCTTTTGAAGCTAATCGACGCGTGCATAGCAAAAGAAGAGAGGTCGCTGTCGCTTTATTTTATTTTTATTTATTTTGTTTTTGGTTCCTCTTCTTCTTCTTCTCCTCTTGTAAATCGAAAAAGCACAAAAGAAAAAATTCTTTGTCTAAAATCTAAATTCATATATTTCTAGTTGTCCGAATTTTTCTCAAGAGACTCTCTTTGCCGATGATTGATTTGTTTGTTAACACAAAAATATGCTGGTCCATGCGGCTTCTCGGTTCGGTTTGATTTCTGGTGATGCTGCTGCTGCTGCTCCTGCTCCTGCTACAGTCCACTTTTGTACATTTTCTTATGCCTACTTGAGCTTGGCGAGAAAAAATCAAATCATTCGACTTAAGCTTGAACACGGTACCTATGTATACCTACTAAACTACCACGCTAGAGCTAACTAATTTATTTGGGAGGAATCTGTCGTCTAGCGATGTCTAGTAATCCATTCTTTTACGATGCTTTCTTTTTTCTAAACTTTTTCTTCCACACGCGGCTCAACTTTAAGTGATGGCTTTTTTGTTTTTGACGTCTCGGCAGGCGGCGCGGTATGGTGGCTGCTGACATCTTCAAGATTCAGTATAAGTACCTATATCTATGCACGGTGGCCCGTTAACTAATGAAATAGGCACGAAAGCACCTGGAAAATTACTTTTAATTAATTGATTATATGGCGGATTCATAGTAGCTACCACTGGTTATGATTCGCAAGCAAATTGGATGCTTCTGATTAATTGTGAGCTGCTCTATGGGATTGAATTTCATGCTAATTGGTGGATGGGTTAAACAGTTTTGAGTGGGTTTTTCAACGGAATTGGAATTATGAATTAAGATACTTCTGTAAGCCATAAGTCTAGTAATTTACTTAAAGGCTGTATGTAATTAGGAAATGTTTGAAGCGCCTTATATGGTGGTAATTATTGAGAACAGTTTTGTTAAACTTAAGGTAAATAACTGATATTATACAGTTGAAACTTTTCATTATATAAGTTAAACAGGATTATTATTCTTTATTTCAGGTTTTTGCCAGTTTAATGCTTGATTTAGTTTTAGACATATGCGTTCATTGCATGTTCATAGTCAATCACTCTAAAAAAAACTAATGAAGTAAATCCTACTAAAAATATTATAATAGCAGGAATTGTGTTTCCTAGTTTAATGACAGTAAAATTAATACATATGAATAAAATAAATAGAGTCAATAAAATGAGTAATTTTACTCATTAAACAGAGTTGAAAAATATCTACGTTCGTTGTAAAGATACTTAAGAAAACTGTAAAAATACAAGAGAATAGTAATTTTACACTGTAAACTTAAATTTTAACTAAATTTAATATTGGTTTTGTGTTTTAACACTTTTTATAAAAATATATATCGCAAGTTAAAAAGCAAAGTATTGGAACACCAATTCTTACGATACCCTAGGTCACGGACTCCCAACCTATGGGTTGCGACCCCAAAAGGGGTCGCAACGGATTTTCTGTGGGGTCGCCAACTTACACAGTTAACTAAAAAAAAAATTTACTACAATGCAATATCAGACATATCCGTAGACGTTAAAGAGCAGATTTTGAAGTTCAAGTTGATGAACCAAAAGACGAAAGCTGGTGTGCTCAGTTGTTTGTATTCGCGAAATTCATTCATTCAGATGAAATCAAAGAAGAGTTCCTATTTTGTAGTGGATTTGAAACTACTACAAAAAGTAAAGATATTATGAAGATAAATGCGTTTTTTGAGACTGGAGGATTAAAGTGAAAAAAAAACCCAAAAGCAAATCTTGTAACTTTTACAAAACAATTTAGCCACGTGAATCCATTATAAAGTGGTTTTAAAACACAGATTCAATCGAGTTGTTGATCGAAAATAGTATCTATGTAGATATTTAGCATTCTTGGAGAATTATTCGATTACTGCTGTCTCTTTCCCACGCTACCTCGCTCTCCTTCTCGCTTTCTCCTGCATTATTCGACTTCGATTTATTTTTCATTTATTATAATTATTATGGTCAAATGTAGCGATTTTCTGATAAGCTCTAGAAATGTATTTATGATCAGACGGCTTCATATACAGGGTGTCCCGAAAGTGGAATGAAATCCGAAAGCTTTGGATAGGCCATACTTAGACGACCAAAAATTTGTATAGGAAGGAGGGTGGGTGGGGAGGACATCCCAACGGCTTTCGAGATAATGAGACTTAAAGATATTTGGGTATATTTTCACAGATCACTCTGTAGCTTCTCCGCGTTACACCCAATGGTAATGATTTAAATTTTGGTAGATGGAAAATCGTTGAATGTTTCTAACGGTCTAAAAATGATTCCCCTCCTCAAGTTATGGCTTAACAAAGTTAAAATTTCAGAATTTGAACTCTTGTTTTTTATTTAATTACCATTTTTTTTATCCAAAAACACGTCATCAAGACCAATTTTCCATGTTGGATTTAAGAATCTTAAAAGCTTGGCTTTAAAATGATCCATTACACTCTGAACCCTAAAAGTGACCTTTTCGCACTTTTTCTTAAGCAAATTCGAAAATTTGTTCAGTAAAATAAGTGGAGACATACACAGCGCCATCTATCTTAAAATAGGGAAATATTCACTTTTTACCTGAGAATTTTTCAAAGAGAATTTTCTGCTGTTTAATAGCGTTATTTTGTCACATGACGTCTACTCTCATTTGAAAAAATAAATAAAAAGTACATAGTGTCAAATTTTGTACGATGGTACAGAACTCTTCGTGCGCGAATCCGACTCGCACTTGGCCGGTTATTTATTTTACGGAAAATTGAATAAATTTGTTTAAATCTTCAAATAATTATATTGGTATGTATGTAGGTATCGCACTAAATTCATTCCTTTACTTTGAAATAAAATACGCGTGTAACAAGTTAATTCACATATGTCTACTTCTAAAAGAATTCGAATCAATTCGTTTAAATCTTAAATAATAATTATAGTGGCACGTACACTCCATAGCTCAAAATGAAACTAAATATATTCGGATACATATGCTTGTTTATCTGATACAGTAAATCAACACTCTGCCAATTTGGTGAATTACTTCTGTTTTAATTACTTAGTTACATGCGTAACTTTGTTAACCAGAGAACCTTTGTTTAGATATGTTTATCAAAATTTTTATAACTAGGCGTCAAGAATATAATCATGGTACCACACCTCTCTAATAATAACAGTTAACAGCTTACATACATGTTGGGTCATAGTCCATCCAGAAGTGTCTCAATGGATGTCCCTTTTGTCACTCTTTGAAAAGTCTAAAGTTATCTTGTTAAAAACTTTGAGCCTAGCTAAATTGATTTCCATTTCCTCTTTCCTTTGCCCTGCTTCTGGAAAACTCCTGAACTATGTGAAATCTCGCAATGTTTTCTGAATCTGGATCGGTATTTGTTTTGTATTTAGCGAGTCTGCCTGGATTACGGACTACGAATTTGTGTATGCTTGGACGCCATGGAGTCATTTGCATCTAGGAGTGCTACAGTCATTGATAACTCGTGCTTTGTGGCATGAATGTCTGGGAAAATTTTGCCGTGGATATTTGTATTTCCCGCACTAATGTAGGAGAATGTTCTTGTCTAAGGCTGTGCGAGATAGTCCTTTGGTGATGGACGCTGTCTCTGTCTCGATTAAAGACCAAGAAATTGCTAGACATTTCAAAAACCATTCTTCGCCACTTTACGTTTTTCCTTCCTTTCAATAAAAATGATCTCGACCGAAAATTCGTGGTTCTTTCGCGTTCCTTTTTTATTATGATTCGGCTGAGCTAGGCTAGCTTCTATAGTCGCGATACATCTCAATTACTTTTATGGGCAAAAACTCTGGCTTATTCACAAAAAATTCGTGGTTCTCCTATGAGGAAGTGTCACCCGAAATAAAAACAAAAGTCACTTCTTCCTCTTTTCTTGTCAGAACTCGTTGGTCCATCAGGTATTACTCACACAGTATGGGACAATTGGCAGCACAATCGCAGTGCGGTTCAATGTGAACACTGCTGCTAGCTGTCAATGCCACAAGTGTAGCATACTGCCTCATGCAGGACATTGCGACCATAACAAAGTTTGCCAAATCGTGCATAACCTTCTTATAAAAGTCACATGCACGTAAATAAGTAATTTCCGAGGGGTTATTGAAATTATTACAAAACAATAAAATCATATTAAATCATACACGAACCTATACATACACACATATATATATATATACGGTCTACATTTCAAGACTCAATTCCATTCTCTATCATCCACTTACACTTCCTTCCTATGTTAAATTATCCCACATATATACAACACAAATCCTGGATAGTTTAATGCCACGCGTTAACAAGCCTCTATACCACCCGGTATTTACTTATATCACCTGGATACGTGTGTTCTTCCGTTCAAAGAAGTCCCTTAAATCACACCAATCTCCAAGAGTTTGTGCAATTGTTGCTGCTGCTGGTGCTGCTGCTGTTGATGGCCGGTTTCGATCGTAAGTTTAATTGCGTTTGACAAATCGCATGAAATGCGCGAAGCGAGGTGAAAAAGCCGACAGAAAATATCCACACACAATCAGTTCTCGCGTTTTTGCCGTAAGAATAATTTACGATTACTTTTCTGTGTACACTTTCATCTGAACTAGTTCCCCCTCGATGGCCATTTAACATGCAAAATTGACTTTTGTTTTGCTTTTAAACAAAAATGTTAAATGGTGAACTATAGGGGGGGGGGGGGGTCTATGAGAATGTAAGCGGTTTATTGGATTTTTTTTTTTTATAAATTGCTGAAAATTAAATTATTTAATTAATTTAGGATATTTAGTATAAAACAAAAAGGACATTTTGATAGAGATTCCATCCATATACATATACCCTCTGACACTCACAATGATAGCGAGTGCCATGATCATGCATATGATAGGCAGGCAGTTTTTGTTTTGATTTTCCTGCAAATAAAACTTCATCTATTGCAGAGTATGGTTGAAAAGATTTGAAAAATATATGTGCCAATCTTTTATTGTAATAACAATAATAATAATAGAAAAACCCAATCTCTATCTGTAACGCGGACGCATTCCAGCAATTTTTAAATAATTTTTAACAACTCAATAACCCTTGACTAAATAGCTTTGTGTGTCTAGGGCGTCGTTCGTGACGAAAAAGCTTTAAGTTAATAAACGTGGATGGATTTACATTAGGTTTTTAGATTTAAAATGAGGAGCTTTCCGATGTGGTAAAAAAAAATATACGTTTCTTGGGGGTTTTTTGGTGGAGGCTCGGAGCTCCACACCTTGAGGTTGTCCAATTTGGTCCATCTGTGATATCAAATTATTAAAGCTCTTGCTGAGTGCTATTAAATGGCATTTTGTTTTTCTTCTGTAAAAAAACTTTATAACAGACTTTTCTCCCCCGAATATCGTTAAAATGCGTTATGTTTTTCGATTTTGTGTACATAGGCATGTGTAGCCCAAGTAACAATTTTTCCAATTTTTGGTGACTGAAAGTGATGGGTAGTTTTATAAGGGGTATATAATGGTTACTCGGTTATGTAAGAATTTTAGTGGTTATATAAGAGTTTTATAATATTACCAATTGGTGACGTAGTTATATTAGAGTTTTTTAAGGTTACTAATGGTTATCGTGGAAGTAAGTTACTTAAGGTTTTATAAGTTGGTGATGAAAATGTTTCCATCACCGGTCTATATAACTGAGAGTAACCAATACTAGAAGGTATATAAGAAAGTTTTATATCTGTTTTCCTCACCACGTTATATAACTTATTTATAATAAGTGTTTATTGCTGTATCCGTGGTTACCCTTATATAACTCGACAACATTCAGTAATTTAGGTGACTTTAATAAAAATTGGGAACTTTCGGTAATACAAATACCCATTATAAAATATCGTAAAATTGTTGGTGGCCCTTTAGTAACTACGGTGATCGTTATAAAAACAAAGTACTTTTAGTGTCGAATGGAGCCATTATACTGTTTTAACTGTTTTTATTTATATAACATAATATAACCAAAGGGTATATAAGAATACTAACGTCTGTTTTTTGTGACTATAATTAAGATATATAACATTACCAAAGGTTACATATTATAACTAAAGGGTATATAAGGACCATCTTCGAAGCGTGGTAGTTCCTTTAGTTTATATAATATTTCAAGAAGTTTTATAATGGTCATTCAGTTTATATAAAACTACTTAAAGTTTTATAATGGTAATTCCTTCATTTATATACAAGCCGACATTTTTTCATCTGTTCATTGCAGCAGATAAAAAAAAAATGTCGGGTAAGCCAATTTTTTAAAATGCAGATATATGGCTTCCGTTTTATTTTTATATGAAGAAAATACAGGTATATAACACTTCTAAATTATGTTATGTAATTTTTATGAATTAATATCACCTAAGTGAAAATTTTAAATTTTGTCATATTTAATTAAAATTATTAAAAATTGCTTATTTTTGGAGGGGATGATATTCACAGTAAAATTTTAATTGCAGCTGAATTTTACCACGTACATGCCGAAAAATTGTAAATCTAAAATGAAAAAATATTACACCCTTACATTATAAAAATGCAATACAAAAAAATATCGAAATTTTATGTCGTAAATATTTGCATTGTATTGTTTTATAAAGGTAACGAAAAGTAATTTCCCTAACATTTCAATCACTAAAAGTAATCAGTCTGAGAAAATTTTAAGCATTGTGGAAACGTTACCATCACCATTATAAACAAAAGTTTGTAAAGCTAACCGAAACATTACTGCAACCACGGCTATGACCAAATTAATTAATCGAGAGCACTATCGGTTATATAAGGGTTATATAATAAGTTATATTAAGATAACCAGAATATTTTTGTTCCTCATTTTATAAAACTTTTAGTTATATAACGTTGCCTAAATCAAATCACGGTAACCTTTATATAATCCTCCATTTAAGCTCTATAAGGTGTTTATAGTGGTTACAAAAAGGTTTCGAGTACTAGTCTATATAACTCAAGTTATATAATTTGGTAATGGAAACCTCACCGTTACTACTATATAAAAAAAATTGTTTCTTGGGAGCTTGGTGCATAATATATTACATATTTCATGACATATTTCATGATATCAAATTTTCCAGATTTTTCGTGTAAACTTTTTTTGACATCGAAGTACTTACATTAAAACTCAATAATCTTCTAAACTCCTTACCAAAGAGAAAAGAAAATTATCCCACAACGTTCGCAAGGGAACGAAGATGCGAATTAAAATGCATATGTATGTCAGATAGATATGAGTTTTTAGTGAAAATGTAATGACTAAAAAGTAGAATATAAAATATATTAAAAAACTAACTTTCGTAAATAAATTGCATTAAAAAATAAAAAATATTTTTATTTTCTCAGTAATATACAACAAGAATAGTTTCATTGCAAAACAAGAAATGCTAGAATTCAGATTAAATCTTAAAAGTTTGGGCATCCATAACTATAATCACAATAGTCTAACTGAAATTCAAGACCAAACTTTTAAGATTTAATTTGAATTTTAGCATTTCTTGTTTTTCAATTAAACTTTTCTTGTTGTATATTACTGAGAAAATAAAAATATTTTTTACTTTTTATTGAAATTTATTTACGAAAGTTATTTATTTTAAAAGTTTTTTTTTAATATATTTTATTTTTATTACAAGTTTAGTTTTTATATTTTATTTGTATTTAAATTTTCTACATCCTAACTCCTTAAATCCAAAAGAGATTCAGCCACTTCATTTTTAAACCATATAAAAATATACTTAGTAATATTTTTTAAATCAACTGGAGCCATACTTCCTAACAAAAAAAAAACAAAAAAAAACAAAAAATCAATAAACCGAAATACATCACGTTAGGAACAATCTTAAAAAGTATAAAATACATACATACGTTTCACATTTTTATTGACATTATCATTTAAAGCCTTTACGCTGAAGTCAGTTACCCTTAAAATTCTTTTTTAACCTTATTATCACCTTGCACTTGACTTAGTTTGTCATTAAACATTTTCACCTGCGATGAAACTGAGCCGTCTCTGCAGTAGACATTGTAAATTTTCTGTTCGAATTTTACACATCTTCTGCTATTGATTTTACCTATGTGCATACAAATGTACACACACAATATATATATATATATATGTATATGTATGTATATCCTACCAGGGGTTCACATTTATCTGGAGTAAACATAATTTTACAATTTACATATGAACTTCCCGGTTTAATGTTCTCTGTGTTCTGCTCCCGTTCAATTAACGACATGGTGTCAAATCGTTGGAATAACATTTATGTAGCGTACATACACCTTCTAAAGTTGATTGGATATACACATATATACGAGAATATATATAACAATTAGATGTAAGATTTATTAAATCAGTTGGAGGAATTTCTAACTGTATTTTGAGCTCCTTGGCAACTGAGTATTATTGTTTTTTTCGTATTTTGTAGAATAGAAGACGTTTTCAATAATGCATGATCGATGAGTTTATCATGTTTGTACATACATGAGAAAATATTTCTTGTATTCAGACTACAAATTTATATTCGGTAATGCTTCTGATGTTTGTTAAATTAAATTAAATTAAGTTAAGTTAACGCCATCTGTTGTCATAATCACTAAATTCATCATTTATTGTATTTAATAGCTTTCATCGCCAATATTCCGCCTTATCTATTGTGATTTTATTTATGTATGTATGTACATACATATATCCCAGGTTTTTCAGGCTTTGTCAGAGGCTCCAACCTAAACTGAAAAAAAATCGCACTAATTCTGCCAGTGTAAATATTCAGATTATAGGTGGATTCAGAAGAGTAACATATATGTGGGCTCTAGCTGGGCATTTTTGAATGTACCTATGGTGCCCATACCTACATATATTTTTTTATTATTATTTATTTATTACTTATTATTATTACTTACTTATTTATATTACTAAGCCAAAATCAGGGAATATGATGTAAGGCCTATGCCTTGCAGAAAGGATATAGGGAAAGGATTTAGGTGATTGAAGACAGTGGCAGAACTACTGATATATGTTACTCTTGAACCTTCACAGATTGTAGAAAAGATGGTATGACATTATACTGTACAGCCGAAAGAAAAATGAAAGATTATACGTAGCTTGCAGCGCAAGTATTGCGTGCATGAATTAATCTCCAAGGGGTCAGACTAGATATTTCATCTGAAAATCAATCATACATGTAGCGATAAAGAAGTGAAAGGTATCCGATATTGCGGAATTGCACAACCAAGTTGATATGACTATAGTTATACCATATCCTCATTGAGCTTGAAGACTCTCTTTTTGGACAGTATCTAATGAAACTAAGGCTGTGCGACCAGCCTCGGTCGTATAGAAATTGTATTCTATTCTAAGGTTAATATAGGACTTGAAGAGGAGAGCTAGATTCAATACACTGAAATATTTCTTGCATATTTTCAGAAATCCAAGACATTTCGATGCTTCTTTGGCAACAAACAAGACATTCGACATTCATTTTAAAAATACTTATTTTAATATCATCCATCCATACAGAGGTTTCCCCCCGACATTTTTTTAATTTTTTATTTTCATTGTTTCTTGAAATATTCGCTCTTTTACCTCAGTCATATTTTGAATAAATAAATAATTTTTTATTAAGATTGAGATACAATTCTCATTAATTTGCGTAAACTCTGAGTTACCAAAATTCAAATGTTGTAATTTCATGTGTGTGTACTTAATCTACAATTTAAACTAAACAAACTACAGAAATGAAAGTTAATCAAATAAGCAAACTAAGAGTTAAGATCATTGATAATAAAAATATAAAACAAAAATAATAACAATAGTAATAGATAAAGTAGACCTGAAAGAAAATAGCTATAGGATGAAAAAAGAGTAATAATAAAACGATAGAGACATCATGCATGCAATTGTATAACAACTAACAGATAGTAATATGTAATAGACATAAGTTTATGGACTCCTAAATTATTGTAAGGCTCTCAATTTGAAACTCTCAGGACTAGAACAGGAAGATTATTCCAGACTCTGACATCATATCCATGGATGTCGCGATATCCCTGCAGGTGGGATATCTGTTGTCCGACTCAAATAGCATATTCCATACAGCTTCGATTGTTTTCTAGTACAATGACAAAAACTTTGACAGTAGCAGAACGTTCTTCACGTTTCAATAAGCAAAAATTCCAGATGTGAAATTTTCTCACGGAATTCCAGTGGAAAAAGTGACGACATCCTCGCACACACAGCTGTTTTTACACGCTACAGCGAACGCCATTTACAGCTTTACAGATGTGTTGGAGGTATACGAAAAATTGTTAATGGCTTATATTAGCTGTGTTATTTTGGTTCCGTGTAGTGTTCTGCAAAACACAGATTGCGAATTGAATTGAATTGATTTGTAGAGTGCATAGCAGTATAAACAGTTTTGAAAATATAGAGAAAATAATCAAGGTGCCATGACTTTAATTCTTACAAAACGCTAAACCTGTCAAATTTTGCTCCGAATCTATCAAGCTCTATTTTAACATTTTACAAGGATTCAAGTCATGGCAGTTTGATTATTTTCTCTATACTTTCGAAACTTTTTCTACTGCTTTGCATCCTATTATTTGTGTTCCCCTGTTTAATTAAAAAATGCATAAAAAGCTTTGAAATCCCTAGGAATTCCATATAGAAATGCCAAGGAATGGTCTGGAAAAATCATGCAAAGTCCTGCAAAAATAACAAGGAAATAACAAGGAAATCTGTTACATTTTCGCGTTCAGTTCCATCTACCAATACAATCAAAGACTTGGAATCTCGACGCAGTTCCCTTCGGGCAAAGAAGCGGAAATCCGTGCGGAAATAGTACGGATTTCCAGGTAAACTAGTCAAAAATGACAAGGAAAACGACCAGAATTCTATTCGAATTGCTTATTGGGGTATATCGTCTTTGAGTAAATTACGCTGACGTTGAACTGTCATTCTACGTTATTTTTTTTTCAAAATATATAAAACATCATAAAATTAGAAGAAAAAAACATTTCCAAAAGTGACACCTTACAGGAAAGGGGCCATCCCAAGTTGAGGTGGATAAAACCTTCTTATCCAGGGCTCCTCTAACCCCGTAGTACCAAGTTATCCAATGTCGGGCCGCCCATTTGGTATAGCTTTCATAAAGCATGATCAGCGGACCATGAATACTCCCAGTTTCATATTTTCATGCAAGATATTCTTTTTTAAACGGTACTGGTAACTGCCTTCGAGCCTATATCTTATTAGCAACGTCTAAAAGAATTGTACTTGGCCTATGCAGGTAATACAACACTTATGGGCGCTATCACAGGGGACCACGTGAAGGTTAAGATATGCCCAATTCAGTCTGGATAGGCTTTGAGATTCACCATTTGAATCTTATAGCTGACCATGCATACTAACCATATAAGCACTACTAACATACATACCTGATTTCCGTTATTCATCAACTTATTCATCAACTAAGACATCCTTTCGCCCCCTGCCCAAGAGGCTATGTTTGTCTTTCTCCTCTCACACCTATGTTTGAGATTTTATTATTTTGACTTACATGAACACATAACTTCATTGCATCATGGGCCATCTGTCTAGCATTACTACAGTACCCACACAGTCAAAAATCTCATTTTTTTATCTCGCAGAAGCATGTGCCTATTTATAAATAGTATCCTCCTTGTGGGCTACACCCAACAATGCGTGCATATCATTCCAAATATAATGACTTCAACGTCATTCATACCATTCCACGTGCTCACACTATTTTCCAGGAGGATATGCCAATGCTCAGTTATACACCTTAAGCACCATAAACACCATAAACAACAAACCAACAAATTTCTTCCATCAAGTATGCATGCTTTCCTCTTATACAGCTTCCATCTTGTTCAGCATTGCGCTTCACAGTCTACTTTCCCCCCGTTGAACTGTCATTCTACGTTATTTTTTTTTATCAAAATATAAAAAACATCACAAAATTAGAAGAAAACAACATTTCCAAAAGCGACACCTTACAGCAAATAGTCGAACTACGCAAACTTAATTAGCAACCCTCGTACAAATGTTAGTCTCAATTTGTTTATATTTATCGGCGGGAGATATTTTTTGTGTTACTTCCTTACGAAAACGAGACTGAGTAAAGTAAGTGACAGGAAATTATATTCAATAGTAAGGTTAGAATTTAATATTGTTGAAGATGATTTTTTAGTTGTCAGTTTAATATCATTCCTAACGCTAAGTATTTTCATTTTTCTATCATAAATTTTGTTTCATTTCCATTACCTGCTTCATTATTTTCGAAAATTTCATTCAATCTTTAAACAATCAGTTAAAATTGGCTTGAAAAAAAAAATAATGTATTGAGGCTATTAAATGATAGATGGCGCTTAAATCCGAAAAGTAAATTTATCTCATTTTTATGACAATTTGTAGCTGAGTTCGAAATTGGATAAATTTGTGTTTCTATGCTTTATAATGGAAAAAAAATGAATTCCGTGTGTTGGAGACTTTATGCGCGAGAAAACCAGGAAGGAAACTAAAGAAAAGCTAAAAGAAAAATAAAAGTATTATGGAAACTGTATCTGTTCATCGCATGGAATAGTTTACAAGTCGAATTAACTGAATTTCGTTATGGTCGTTTAAGTACGAATGATTCAGGACGTCCGAATGAGGTTCCATCATGACAATTTCCTCTTACCCAGTCCCAGTTTATTCACCACAATTAAAATAAACTAATAAACTTAACGTTTTGTTGCTATAGTCAAATATCCATCCATAAATCAACAGTCAATGGCAATCTACTTATTCCAAACAGTAGGATACAAATATCGATTACAGTTGTATTGTCTAAATTAAACGACCATTTGGTATATCAATAATAATTACACCAAGGCTTGTCGTGTTGAATGCCTTCTCTCTATATAATAAACAAAAAACTGTTTCTTGAAAACCGTGCTAAATTGCTGTCATAATACATCACCGAAGAAGAAATCCATAAAAATCAAAGGCATCATCGCTCCCTTGAATAGGATTTTGCTCCAATTCTCTAAAAGAATTTTATTGTTCCCTCAAATGATTCCTTAAACTGTTCTTGATAATCATTAGTTAGAGACGTACCTACCTACCTACCTAACCTACACGGTGAATTGCTGGCAAAAACTGAAAGATATCTCAAAGTCGTTGGCAATGTGGCGATGAAGCATACTTGGCGCTGGCATCCCATCATTTTCATCTCCGGTAATTCGCAGTGATCGTGAATTCGTTTTATGTTTCCCACGATATACATAAGAACGTAAAAGTTGGTTGTTACTTCAATCTTTTTTGCAACTTAAGTTTAAGCACACTCTTTAAGATGCAAACAAACACACATACTTACATACAAATATATATGTACATTCATGGTAGATATACCTATGTGAACTGAAAGCGACCAGGTAAATACTGAGAGGTGTGTGGAAATTGATAGAAAAAAAAATTCCTCCACACAAAATGAGATAAAGTGGAGGCTACACAAACTGTGCGCTGAGATGTGTTTTTTGTTTTTGTTCTTCGTTTTTGTTTTAACCGTGTTATATGGAGCTCGAGGTACTTACTTGCTTTCTTGGATGGATTTTCTTAATACTCGTACCTCGATTTTATTTGCTCGACGCTTTTCGTCCTGTTATGTTATTTTTTTCTTCCGTCTTCTTATTTCTTTCTTTTGTGACTTTTAGATACTTTAAATTGGACTATTTGCTGATTCTGACACTGGAACTATCACAGATTTTCAGTGGGTGCGATGAACCACTTAGAAAGTGAAGAATTTTCGTGATCCAAACAGTTTAACAGTTTACTAAGAATTCTTTTAGTATGTATATATATATATATATATGTAGTACCTAGTTTTTGCAAACAGTAGTGTATAGGGAAGTCAGAATAAATTTCGAAAAATTCATATAACATTGATACAATTCTCACAATATCTGTTGTATATAGACTTATAGACCTCTAGCGTTACACTTAACCCCATTCTTCTTCCGACATTTGTTGTACAATAAATCAAAGCCAAGAGTCATACGAATTTATTACCATTGCATACGAGATTATGTTAATTAGGCTCGGCAGCAAAGGTTTGCGCTCAATATAAATCACAAATTTGTCTAGTGAGTAAAGTATCTATATCACAGCACCGCACGCCAGTGCCATAGTTTTCATATTTTTGTTCGGTGATATACCTTTATACTTTAGAGACCTCTACCACATTGGCGGCCTTGCTAGAACAGTGGGCTATATAATATGGACATGGACTACCATATGATCGGAAAATGGTTAAATGGTTAATTTAGTGCGTTCCAACTGTGATTAAAGCGCTCTAAAAATCAATCCTAGGCCTAGGTAAAATTTATTTTTCCTTATTTAAATATTTTTTGAAGACTTTCACAGGTGTCAGTTGTTGGTATTTAGTAAAATATTTATGAAGTAACCTGATTATACGTTAAATGAATTACATAAGAATTAAATTAATTTGAATGGGGAAAAAAATGTGAACAATAAATCTTCAATAGAGATTTTTTTTTTTTTTAGTTATTATGCACAGATTTTAATAAATCTGGCATTTGTTGGAAATGTTCTAGAATCTAGTCCAGAATTCTCTTAACTTAATGTTAATCTCTTACATCATTCTGGTTAACGTCTTTAATCGTGATGGTTTATTCTTGCCATGGGAGGAAATTATCATTGTAAAAATGTTAACGAACGTATAGATATCTAAATAACCAGCTTTCATTTGTTATTCAATAAGCAAGTCCTTTACAATCGCGCCAAATATTCCCAAAATTTCGTTTTCCTTGATTTTCGGAAAGGGAGCTCTTGCATAGAAAATGTGAAAGGTAAGACAGAGATATGCACAAGTACGGAATTTAGTAACATTAAAAATTCGTTGCTCTAAGCACCGCTACTCTTAAGAAAAACTGGATCCCAATCAATGTTCTAAACGTTTCTGGAATAATTTACATTAACTACAGATAAAAGGAGACAAAGCAGTATAGATTACTATAACTTAAATCCAGATGAGTTAAATGAATACTTCATCAATGCTAGTAGTACATTATAGTCATCCAATGGATATTTTGGAAATGATGTTGTTCCTCTAATGCTAAATGAAGATAGATTTAGTTTCAGATGTTTTGACCATGATGATGCTCTAAGCGCCTTATTACCCCCCAAAATGTGATCTAATGCAACTGGTGCCGATAAATTTTTCTCTCCCATTTCTGAAGCTCTTTCTCCCAATCATATTGAAATTCGTAACCAATATTTTCAACGCCAGCCTGACCTCTGGTTTTTTTTACCATACAATGCTATTGCATAAAAAAACTCCCCAGAATTACAGACATGCAACCTCCTATCAATCTGATCTACTTTTTATCAAAGGCTCTGAAAAATTTAATGACAACACAAATAATTTATTATCTTAAAACTTAATGTTTTCTGTTCTGCTATGGTAATTCGGCTTTCATCGTAAGAATAATTGTTATACCCTAGACAGACTGTCTGCATAATGAATTAATTTTGAAATAAATGGAGTCAAATTTGCAGTGTGTCACACAAATGAAGTCCATCAAGGACTCATTTGCTACATTTCGCTTCATTTTCAAATGGTGCAAAACTTACTCCAATTAATGAAATTGCAGTAAAAGTGCCACGAACCGTTATTAAAATGAGCTGAGTTTAATGGAAAATTCAAAGTTTTTCCAATAAAGTCGTCTGTGACATAGGGATGCATACGATATATCGATAAATCGATAAAATTGATGTTTCTTAAAAAATATTCGATGTTTTGACATCGATTTTCGTGTTTAGAAACATCCCGCCAACATCGATATTTTATATTTGATACTTCGATAAATTATATGACATTTAATTATTTTTGAACTGACAGCTAATTAAAGTGGAAGATTAGTTCGAGGGTTTAGAAATTGTGGAATTGCAGTAAAGGAGGATTTCCATTACTGCAAAATTTAAATTTTGCAGAGATTTAGAACGAGATGATATGTAAAACTATTCCAAAAGTGAAAGAATACGTTTTTATAGCTGAAACCTTATCCTCAAAATATATACTATTCTGTTCAAATCTTCAATTTTGCCTTGGTAAAATAATGAAAAAAATTAATATACTACAAAAATATATTATAAAATAAAATATAAAATATGTTATAAAAAATTGTAAAGTATGTCTTTTAATATTTTAATTAAATTTAATTAACTATTGCACAAAACACAGCCCTTTGTATCAGTCAAAAGCAAGAATATTTCCATAGAAGTCCCAGAAGGAAGTCGTATGGAAGACCATGTTTGAAAATACGACGATATATTGAAAAAAAAAAAAAACAAACGCACTGGAAATTAAAATTTTAAATCAATGTTAAAGATATAATCAGTCGAATATATTTTATCATATACTATCGAAATATATGTATGTACCTCAGAAAGTCGTTGTTGACAGCTTCATGACAATTTTTTAGTAATCTCACCGAATATACATAGCTGGCTACTAGAGCCACATATATTAAATCTCCAAGGGGCCATGAACTCTCTTGATTTTGGGCTTATCCCTCAAAATAAATTAACACTGAAGTCGCCTCCTACAATTACATAGATTTGGATATCGCTGCGTTATAATATTTTATATAAAGATCTAAAATTCGCTGGTATTAACATCAGAATATTATACTCGTTCAGTGAGACTCCAGGATGAATTTTTCACTACAAGCGAGCAATTTCTAGAGGCAGAACTATTTTATTGAAGTATATAGATGGTTAACGAAAAAATTTAAAAATTTAAAATTTATTTATATGATTTTTGTAGTAGCTGTATGAAAATCATATATGTACTTTATTTCTATGATTGTAAGAATTGATGTCTTCTTCTTGATTCCATGATGCATGTGTGGTAAATTACGCGGAGATATGTCATAATGTTGAACTAGTGCTGAGAACTTTTTATGACATATCTCTGACTTTTTCCCTTATGGTATATCTCTGACAAATATCTCCGACAAAATTTTATCGATATACTTGCCATACTCCTCTTACTCACTAGTTATTTTATAAGACGTTAATAAAAATATAATTGTCGAAGTAATGGAAATCCGCCTTAACACAGCGTATTCATGCCTGGAGGTTGATTCTAATCTTTTGTCGTACTAATGCCAAAATATACGACAAAATGAAATGATCTTTTCCATTGTTTTATTTGTGTTATTATTCAGCTCAGCGTAGAATGAACTAAAAATGGCACTTCACATTAAAAGTTTAAAAATATTTTTAGAATTTAGGCATTTGTATTTTAAGTTGGTGTAGAATATCAATTTACTATAGTTTATAATTTTTGTCCCAACCTCGGAAGAAGGAGGGCGATTCTGATCTTTTGTCGTACTATTTAGTCGTGAAATTTGACATATTTTGTCGTACTTTTTCTATTAACACAGTTCATTTTATGTCTTCACTATTATATACCACAAAATGAACTATAATGAATTTTTGGTGAACAAACGTCAAAAAATACGCCTAAATATACGATAAATTAGTCAACTGCTTCCAGAGGTTTTGACAAAAAATTTTACACTGGTAAATGGAAATTCTACACCTAATTAGAGCATTACAAGTGCTTAAATTCGAAATATTATTTTGAAGTTGTAATGTGAAGTGTCATTTTCAGTTCATTCTACGTCATGTAAGGATTGCTGACCTGAATAAAAATACGAAAAAATTAGTAGAAAATTTCATTTAATTTAGTCGTATATTTTGACATTCAAGTACGAAAAAAGATCAGAATCATCCTCCAGTTGTCTAATTAATTGTCGTACTTTTAGGCGTATATTCTGACGTTTATTCATTGAAAATTCATTTTAGTTTATTTTGTGGTTGATGAAAATGATAAATCAAAATGAATATGGCGAATATGACTGTACGACAAATTTGTGGCGAAATGTCAAAATATGTGAGAAAAATATACGCCTAAGCTACGACAAAAGATCAGAATCACCATCCTGATCTTCATATGCGATAAATGTGATACATCAAAATGTTCTTGATAGCACTTAATTGAATTATTGAACTCTGTCATGATTGATGACATTCCAAATGATATAATTTCTGTTCACAGTCTGTCTGTCACCACTGCAACTCCTTGAAATGACTGTATTTCAAATTAAGTCATTATGGAGACAGTCTGTCTAGGGTATTGGACAGAGACTTTTGCCCTTGATAAAGGTGAAATGGGTTTCTGTTTTGTGTGAAGCTTCCGATAAGTGAAACTAAAAAATGTATATGCTCTAAGCTTTTACCACTAGTCTGTGGAGTCCTGTATGGTTCGATTTTGAGATCAGTACTATTTAGCTTATGATCTCCGTAGCATTATTAGAAATGAAAAAAAACTATATCTGTATGCAGACGACTTTCAAATATATCTTAATTGACAACGGATTTGATCCAGGATTGTGTGCAATAATTGACAATCTTAAGCAAATTTACACATAGTCAATCGTAATTAATTAATCCTAGCAAATTTTGTTGCCCCCACTAATAATTTTAAATAACTTCCCTTTGTCGTTTATGAAAACAGTCAGGAACCTTAGAGAAATGTTGAACGCTCGCATGACCATGATTTTATCAAGGTTCTTCTGAATAAAGTATATGACTGGCTTCGACAATTATGATTATCTACAGCGTTATATCACCCATACAAACCAGATTTAAACTCATAAAATCCTTGATTATGCCACACTTTACTTATGTGGAGCACCGAAAGCTTAATTTCCTGCTTTTGTTCTCTACTTGGGCAGCATTCTGGAATTTCCTACCGGCGGATAATCAATGCACGACCTAAACTAGTCGATTCAGGAATAGTTCAAAAAAAATATTTTTGCATATATCATAAAAACAAAAGTTATCAAATAGGTTGCTTCTCTTATGGCTTTTCTTTCACTTTCACTGTATAAACCTATTTTTTCAGCTGTGCGTTTCTACTCCGAATACTAATAGAGAATCGATTTTGAAATTAAGCTGTGGAACAGTGTAATTTATGGCTTTCCGTATACAGTTCTCAGTATTGGTTTTCAGTAAACTTCTGTGACCCTGTAGCCTGGGTAGATAGAGCAAAGCTAAGTACTGAGGAAACAAAAGTTTTCCTGTGCTTGATAATTTATTTATACAGGGCAAGGGGAATGAAGGGGGTGACGGATGAGCATTCGGAGCTGACGAAATCGAACAAAATTAATTTTGAAAAAACTAGAAATACTATGACTAGAAAAATGGTGCCACGAAAAGTATATTGAAATCAACGTAAGCAAATGTAAATGTATTTCATATCATCGTAAAAAAGACTCCAAATTCTTTGACTACCTACACCATTCACTACACTACACTTGCGTCGATGAGATAAAGGATTTGGGTGTGATTTTTGACCGAAAGCTTCTCTTCATTCCTCACATAAATTTTATTACTTCCAGATAATTTCGTTTATTAGGCTTTATCTTTCGTACCTGCAAATCATTTAGGTCGACATCCTCTCTATAATTCTTATAATAAGGAGTATTCTTGAGTATGCTAGTCAGGTTTGGATTCTTTTTTACTCTTCTTTTAGTGCACAAATTGAGACTGTCCAGCTTAAAATCACTAGAGATTTATTATATTAACTGGAGAATACTAATCTAGAGTATCATGAAAGATTAACAAAATACAACTTAATAACACTAGAAAGTTGCTGAGCCTACTTGGATAGTACATTTCTATATAATGTTGTAAATGATCGTCCCTCCACACAACTCGACACTCCAGGCCCTCTTCAAACTATCCATATTTACAGAACTAGCATTAAAGAGAAATCAGCTATCTACAGGGGTCATTCCATGTCAAATAGGCAATAGATGTGACATGACCAGCACCAATTTTGTTGAAATTTGACTTACTTGGAGGGTTTATGAAAATAAAAATATTAATTATAAATTTTCCTTCTACAGCGTGTATTTCACGAGTTATAGCATTTTCAAAATTTCACAAAAATTCTGTCCTGGTCTTCTTTAAAAATTCATATATATTTTTCTATTTATGCTAGCACAGTGAAATATGGCTCATTTGAAAGATAGGATGTCAAGCTATATAAGAAAAATAAAATCTTAAAGGATAAGGATTTTATCGTTTATCCTTGATTATCCTGGAAAACGTACTTTTGATTTTATTCATTTTTTTTATATTTTATACCTTATATTATTCATTCTTGGGATCTCAACGGAATCAAGGAGTAAAAATTCAAAAAAGCTTCACCAAAATACACTATAACTACTTACAAATAAAAAAATATTGTTTCTATACAGGGTGTCGCGTATTGGGTGGTGCATCTGAATTCTATAGATAGGCCATGCTTAGACAAAAAAACTTGTATGGGAGGTGGGGGAAAATTCTTACGGTTTTCGAGATAAAGGAATTTAAAAATATTTGAATATGTTTTTATATATCACCCTGGAACTTCTTACGTTTGCAGCTAATCATGATAATTTAAAATTGTGTAGATTGAGAATCGTTAAACCCCATCAATGATGTTCAAATTTTACCTCTCCACTTCTCCGTTTGGAAGTTATTGTTCAATAATTTAAAGATTTCGGATATTTAACTCAGTTTTTTTAATTACTATATTTTTAAAAAAATACGTCATCCAATTTTTCATATGGAATTTAAGAAGCCCAAAACTTTCCCTTTAAAACGAACCATCACACTCTGTACCTAAAACTTAGCCCTTTCTACGTTTTTTTGGCACTTTTTCTTAAGCATATCAAGTGAAAAAATTCAATAAATGCCAGAGGCAATTATCTTTTGGATATGCTTAATACTAGTTTAACATTTTCCTTCTACAGTGCGTATGTTGAAGGAAAATTTTTAATTAGAATTTTTGTTTTCACAAACCCTCCAAGAATAAAATTTCAACGAAATTGGTGATGGTCATGTCACACTATTCGTGATTTTTGGTCAATTTGGTATGGAATTACCCAGAATTCCTAAATCGTTCAATACAAGATTTGACAGTGCAGATATGCTTAACACTAGTCCTCTGACTTTTAAAAAAATTTATACTCCGCGAAAACATTGTATTTTAGTCTTAGTTTTTGTATTTGCTTTTTCTTATCTTCTACTTTTTTCATTCACGCTCTTTAGATTTAGTTTAATTATTTTTTGTATTTTTTCTTTGTTATTTTTCTTCCTCTCTCTTTTCACATTTTGCTTTTACTTTTATTTCTTTAGTTATTAATTTATTTTCTTCATTTACTTCTTAACATTATTATTACTTTTCGTTTTTCTTTTTAAATATTCTGTAACTTATTCTTTTGTAAATATATTAAAATTTGTTATCCCTCTAATTGTAAGGTAGTATTTTACAAAAGAAATAAATAAGTCTTAATTCTTATCTAGATGTGCCGAATCCTGAATGATGTTTTCATTACTTTTTATAATAAATGATTGAAATAGTACCTATGGAGTGTGCGACCTAAACAAACTTCATAGTTTGTGTAAAAAGTCGTTAACAACAGGACTTCATCAACGAATTGTCGATCGACTGAATTTCAAGTATATTTAATCCAAATTTGCCTAGGATAACTGAAACAAACTTTTTTTCAACAACTTTGGGACTGACGAAAAAAGCGGCAGTTTACCTGCTAGCTATGATGCAGTGATCATTGACCAGGGTATATCAAAATTTAGCATAAAAACCTAGAAGATCAGTAGGGTGGGGGAGGGGTGGTATTTTTTTGAAAATTTTGCACTATATCCTTAGAAACCATTCACCAAAAATTTTGATTTTTTTTAATCCTTGAAAGTAGCCACGACCATTCACCGAAAATTTTGATTGTTTTTTTTATCCTTGAAAGTAACCACGATACTCCACAAAGTAAAAAAAAAATAATCTTAAAGATCTAAAATTCTGCAAAATTTCAAATTCCTACGTCACGTAGTTTTCGAGGAAAACGTCTGTGTCAGAAAGACGAACGGATGCGAACGAATGATTTAATAAGGGGTTCCCTTTTTCTCTTTTTTTTTTGTTGTACGGAACCCTAAAAAGTTCAGAAATAGGGGGACCTCTGTTATGTTATTTGGTTAATTATGATCAGAAAGGCTTTGGATGTTGATATTTTTTGGATGCTGTTAGGCAAGTACCACATCAGACTGCTGATGTGGTGATGGTGATATTTTAAAATAATCAGTAGCTGATATATTGCGAGGACATCACATCAGTAAGTGATGCTACATTTAATTAAAGTGATCTGATTTTCTTTAAAAATTATAAGCACAAAATGGAATTTAGCGAGTAGGAAGAGCTTTTGCTGCTATTATTATTAATAGAAGAATAGAAGAAAAAAGTAAAATAAACGCAAATATTGTGTGTATGGTGGGCTATGTATTAAAATAGTCGGGATTTCTTGACAGAATTCACAACTGAAGGAAACTTACTATCATTATCAATAATAAAATTGAACCATCATTCATGTGAAACGATATTTACATAATTCATGATAGGATCCATGAACAACAGGGTCTCTGGAAGGTGAGTTATATTCCGTGTATGGAGGAAAGAAATTATGCTAATGACGATTGTAAATTTCAAATTTGAACTTTATAAATTGATTGGAAGAAGCGTTTCGTATTGGCATAAATCCTAAAATACTCTTCAGTACGGAGTATAATTTAATAAAAATTACACAAGAAAACATACCATCTTTTCCAATTTACGACGAAATTTCTCTCCAAGCCTTTACAAATTTATCCTTTTTGCAGTAGTTTGCACATATTTAATCCCACAGCCACCTTCATTTTTCAACACTTTGCACTAACTTTAAAACAAAATTTAGTTCACTCATTTTTAATATTTTAAACTAACCCGACACAATATCGCCAAGCTGTTGTTGCATATAAAAACAAACCATCAAATAAAATATCGACTGATGTCAGTAAAAATCAGCAACATGCAAGTCACTTGCTGATTATCAGCAGACCGTCCAAGAAAATAGTTCTCCTTGTGTGTTTGAGTTTTTTCGAAAGTTATCCAGGTTAGCTTGCGAATATTTTTGACGAGGTTCATATGTACCATGATGATCTGGAATTCCTTCTGATTTGGACGTCTCTGAATTTCTTGCTGCATTTTTTAATGAACTTACTATAATATTCTCATGGCATTCATTAGCCTTGTGTTTTTTGTTGAATTCAATTTGTCCACTATCGGTTGGGCTTGGGAGTACACCTGTAGCGGTAAGGTGTTGAAATTTTTTTTTATTTACATCTCAATATGCTTTGTTTTCTACTAGATAATTGTACTAAAGGTATATGACGAATGACTCACATAGATATAGCATTTTCTACTATTGTTCTTCTATGCGGTACCTTAATGAAAATATGCTTGATTCCTTTGATTGATGAAATGGATCTTTCACTTTATCTGACTCTATATTATGTAATTCTATCCTGTTCATAGTTTTTTAAAAACGTGATTTTTCTCAACTTAATGACTCGTTTTCAACTATTGCTCGTAGGCAGCATGTTATTAATGCAGCTGCTACCTTCTTTTATGATTAATTGATTTTTTGTTTCTTTAATTTTATTCTTAACAAGTCAAATAAAACACAAATTTGTTGGCTTTGACTTTATATGACTCATTAAAATACTTACAAGAATTTAAATAAATATCTTGGAAGAGAGCTTGAGTTCCTTAAGGATTAAATATCTTACTCGAATTTGTCTCTGACATTAAGTCTTCTTATAGCGTAGTACAGAATATGAAAATAAACTTCTAACTTCTAACAATTTTGAAATATATTTCCGATGGTAATAATTTCCTAAGTATGACTCTGATAACATTCTTTAAGTTTTCGTCAAGAATCTGTTAATAATTTATATTGTATTGCTAGGAGCTTTGAATCCATTTTTTGTTTGTTTTGTAGTTCACTTTCGTTACAAATTATTTTTAGCAAACTCCAAAACGGCTTTATGAATGGGAAATTTTGTATTATTTATTTAGTAGAATTCTTTCTACGTTTTTACTAATTTTAGTAAGACCTTCGAAAAAACCAATTATAAATCTTAAATTAAGAAATTTTCTATTCTTAGGTTTGATCGAGTTTCATCGATAGCTTTTTGTGTAGCTCTGTTTCTAATAATATTATAATACTTCAGAGGTATCTCAAGGTAGCCATTTTGGTTCTCTACTTTTCATCATTCCTACTAAAGAGTTCTCTGTTATGCTGAAAATACTGAAATTATCCTTAAATCCAAAGATTTAGGGAGTTCCATTTGAGAATTACCATTATCAACATGTTCAATTCAGCTCAGAGTCTTGTGAAAATGGGGCTAATCCGTTATTAAATTAAATATTAGTTAATCATTCTTGGAGCATACCTATACGTTACATATTCGGTCCAATCGAGCTCTTAGTAGCCTTTTTTGAAATAATCCTGTCATCCAACCTTCATATTTGGATAGGTTTAAGCTTATATGATTATACACCCTTAATAGAAGGTTTATAATCTCCAAAGAATTATTTTCATGTTGATTGGCTCCAGGGGTATATACTAATTCTCCTGAGGAGTTTAAGAGTTTCGATATTCTCTTCACGGTTCTTTATAATAATGTCACATCTTTTTTTTTTGTTTTTTTGTTGTGGTAATCAGTATTTGATGAACTTAATTAAATAAATAAGAAAATAAAATAATTATATAATTAATAGAAGGCTCTGTAAATAATGAAATACAGTCGAAACTAGATTATCCGTCATTCGATGATGAAACTCTATTATCCGGCATGAATCATATTTCCTACTATTTTGGTTTCTCTCCATTATCCGGGAAAGACTCTATTATCCGGGATGAATCATATTTCCGATAATATTTTGAGTTCTCTCCATTATCCGGGAAAGACTTATTATCCGGGATGAACAATCCGGTAATATCGAGAAATGAGAAAAGTTGGTTGGTATTTCCACATAATTTCGCCATATGCAGAAGGCACACTTTTGCTGGTAATCTGTTTTAATGCTTGTTTTTGTCTCTTTCGTAGAAAATTTGTTTTTGCTTGTCCTGTTTTATTGGTTTCCCTTCTATTTTTCGTAGAAAAATTTGTCTGTGCTAGAAGCAACCTGTGTCATATTACAGTTATAAAGTGCATATCGTCCTACAGTAGGAAAGGAAAACATCTATTGGGTTTGTGGAAAACAAACTAATTTTTATAAAGGTTGCATTTCAGTAAAAGTGTGTATAATTGTTCCACAAATTTCTTGAAGTGCTGAGCGTTTCCAGTATTCTCTTTTTAATTGGTTTTTGAGGTAAGTTAATTTAATAAAATTATTAAGCTTGTTATCCTAAAATAAATTTATACGTAGATATTTTTGGATACATTTACAATGTCGGAGACAAAACGAGCGGGAACAGTTTTATCAATTAAAGAAAAGGTGCAAATAATTCATTCTTTGAAAGTTGGTAATACCGTAAAGAGATACAGAAAGTGACGCAGTTAAGGGCCTGAAAAACCGCAAAGTATTGAAAACCTATGAAAATCCACAGGTAGATAAGGCGACTTATGAATGGTTCCGACAGGAACGTTTCCAAGGCACTCCTATATCTGGAGATTTAATAATTGAAAAAGCAAAAGAGTTTCACGAAAAACTTAATATACGATCAGCTTGTCAATATTCTCCAGGAAGGCTTGGAAAATTTAAGAGCCGTCACGGTACTCACAGTCTTAAAACGACTGGTGAAAAATTATCTCCGGATTATATTAGTGCAACAATGTACATTGATGAACTGTCCAATTTTATTAAAAACAAGACAGCAAATTTATAATACTGACGAGACGGGACTTTTTTGGAAGCTATTGCCAAAAAGAACATTGGTCTGTAATGACGAGCGTTCAGCTGCAGGATTAAAAGAAAGTAAAGAACGTATCACTGTTTTGACCTGCCCAAATGCTGCGGGAACCCACAAATGCAGGCTGCTTGTAAACGGAAAAAGTGCTCGACCAAGAGCTTTTAATAAGTCAAACCAAAGAGCGTGGGTCACACAGGAAATTTTCTTACAGTGGTTTAATAATAATTTTGTACCTAAAACAAAGAATCATTTAAAAGAAGTTGGTCTGGCTGTTGACAGTAAAATTTTACTATTGTTAGATAACTGTCCCTCCCGCTCACCCAGGAGAATATGATTTTCAAAGAGACAATGTAATCGTGAAGTTTTTACCACCGAATTGCACTTCATTGATTCAGCCTCAGGATCAAGGAATAATAAGAAATTTGAAGTGTCATAATCGGAAACACGTCATGAAAAAATTTTGTAAATAATGAAACTAATTTAGATCTATGCTCTTTTCAAAAATTATTTAATATAAAAAATGCAATTTGGTGTCTCTTTAATGCATGGGATGATGTTACTACTGACGTCCTAAAAAACACTTGGGGTAATATTTTACTGAGAGATGAAGCAGAAACTCCAACTCAAGATAATGAGATGGAACGTTTTTGTTTTGCAGATATACCACAACGTACTATTGAGTTTTGTTATGAAGAGATCTCAGACTGATTTGAGAGCGACCATAATGCTCCAATATTCGCTACATTATCTGACGATGAAATTCTAAATACAATCCTGAATCTTCAAAATGACGTTGACAGGGATAGTTCAGATACTAGTTGTGAAGAAGCTCCTCACAAAACTACGATTTCAAAAGCTATAACAGCATGTATTACACTCAATAATTTCCTGGAAGACCAAAATCTTCACGGGAATCAATATGCAAGATACGATGCAATTATACAGGATCCAAGAGAGGTTATTGAAAAACAAGCAACAAACTTCAAGGCAAACAACTATAAATGATTTTTTTGACAAGTAAATACATAGTAATGTATCTGCCTAATAAATAAATATCAACTTTACTTATGTGTATTTATGTATGTGTATATTCGAGTGGAAACTTTATTTGTGCTATGTACATATTTCTTTTTTATTAAAATATAATTTGAGTTTGTTATAAAGAAAAAATGTGTTTTCCTTTATTTTACTGAGCTCGTTCTATTAACCGGGATTTTCAATTTTCCAGGAAAGTATCGAAACCAGGCATCCCAGATAATCGAGTTTAAACTGTAATTAATTGTTGCCATTTAAAAAATTTCTTTTTAAAAATATAAAACTCCGACCATTAAGAAGAGAAACCTTATAATTTCTTCTTAGATAAGTCATCACTACTTGTATAATTCATCCATATGTATCCCAAAATCATCCATTCATTTTCCATATTCCATTGGAATTCTAATCACCAATCAATCACCTCAAGCTCAATACATAAAAATCTCAAATTCCACAAAAAATAAATTACACTGCAGGTAAAATTATCCAAAATTACCCGTTTTTCACTCGGTAGAGCTCTTTTCATTGTAACAAAAATCGTAGTTTTGTTGCTTGTTCCTCTTTTATTTCGCTTCATTTTACTTTATTTACAGTCAGATAAGGATTTCAAAGAAAAAAATTCGCCCAAGGGCTTGAAACGAGTAAGACTGGAAGCCCGGCAAGATCTTATAACACTCTTTACAAATATTCACCACACTAATACCATATATATATATATATATATATATATACTGCTTTTAGAGAAGACTTAGCTATGACGCCACAGCACAGGTAGATACCTATACCTATATATAGCTACGTTCCAAGCAATATCATAAGATCACGTCGAGAACAGTAGCATACTTTTCTCTAATGGTTTTTGATTGAGAACCGTGCGAAGAGACGAAACATAGATAGCACACATTTTGAAACCCCTGAATTATAGTTAAGCGTGTGGTAGTTTTTCTCAGTCACAGTCAGTTCAGCCAGCCTAATCCACCCCACGGTCTTAATTTTCTCATCACAAATGGACAATCCAGTCCGATCCCCAATCAACCGCGCGGTGTAATAAAATCGCTTCAGACTTCCTAGCAGATTTCACAAGATTTTCCCATATATCTACCAGAATTGATCGTACACGGAAAGAGGAGTAATCATCAGTTAAAGTTGCACACTCTGTGTGGAACAGAAACGATATCGCCTGCGGTGGCCAGGTTAAATCGATGTTGAATTTTTGCTTTTTTCTATTTTTTATTGTTGTTGTTGTAGATTTTTTCTTTTGCTGTTTTTGGATATTGAAGGGTCATCATCATCATCATCATCATCTCAGAGAGGATTTCTCCATCGAACGCACATCCATATTCATGTAAAAAAAAAAAAAATCTGCTTAAAGGGTATTTTTACATCTTGTACAATTTCGATTTAACCAGAAATATACATATCTAGAAAGGGCAAAATGTACCTATATAGAGGATGAAGAATATTTGCTTGTTGTTTCACAATATGCGCACCTATCAAAGCCACTGTCGATTTAATGGAGCTAAGCAAACGCAATCCTCTTAAGTGCGTTATATAATTTTCGCCCGGTATGTAAATTACCGCTGATGAATGCCTGGGCATCGAATTCTAAGTCTTCTACCATCACAGATAGAATAAATCAATAGATATATGTGGAACGTAATGGAATAGATTGAAGTTTCGATCTGAAAATGTTGGGAGATGTCTGATTACGGGATCTTGTACAATTACTCTGTAAATATAAGTGCGTAATTTCATGTTGCTATTTGCCTATAAGCTTTTCTCTTCGAAATATAATTGAAAATAACACAGGAGAATTTTTTTGAATTCACTATAGAGCTGCATATTCGTTGGAAAAATAATTTAGAGAAATTTAGAGAAGTTTCATTATTTTTTCACTTAAATTTATTATGGAAAATGGCATGCCTAAGATATATTCGAATAGGTACTCAATTAAAAGATAATATTTAATAATAAATACACAAAATATCATCTTGTTCTTGTTAAACTTTTGATAAAAAACATTGTAAGAAAACAGAGTGATATTTTTTTAAACAAAATCTCTTTCTATATCTCTCTCTCTCTCTCTCTCTCTATCTCTCTCTCTCTCTCTCTCTCTCTCTCTCTTTTCTGGAGCCCTTCCGTACGTATTTTATTTGGGTTTTACCCTGAGCGGCGGCGTCCCAATGTTAATTATTAGAGAATGTTCCTTATTTTTTAAGGCAGGGGAACGAGAGATCTCAAATACAGAGACCAGAGCGGCCCATTGTGCTATCCTGTTAGAAGCCCTATCACCGAAACCTTCCTGTCCTTTTAATGAAGCGCATCAGGTCGTGGTGAGATATATTTTTCAACTCCTCTACAGATAGGAGGACAGAGCCTAGAGTATTCAGCCTGCTCCGGGTGAAGGTCGGATAAGCACACAAAAAGTGTTCGGTTGTCTCAGGCACTCCTCCCATGTAGGACAGACACTCAGGGCTGTCAAAAACTCCCATCCTTGTTAGATGAGCGTGAAGCGAGCTGTAGCCAGTGATGATGCTAACCACAGTTTTACATTGTTTCCCTCCGAGCCGCATGAGAAAAATATCAGAGATATTTTTATTGGGCCCATCAAGAAACAGTTTGGTGGACTTGCAAGTACTCAGGTTCTACCATCTTTGCTGATGCTTTCTAAGAACAACAGCTTTGATGAGAGATCCGATACTCGAGGTGGCAACCCCTATGCCGGGTTCCGCTTCGAGGAACGGAGAGTCAGAGCCAGCCTTAGCTAAAAGGTCAGCGCTTTAATTTCTCATGATTTCCATATGATCAGAAACTAACTGAAGGGACAGCTTGTTGTGGATACACAACTTATCCACAGACGACCTTAAGTCCGCCAGTTACTTCGATGTTATCCGGGGGCCACTCAGAGCCATCAAGGCTGCCTCACTATCAGAAAGGATAGCAATGTCCTTTCCCTTGATCTCCATATCAAGGGCTATCTTCGCTGTCATTGCGATGACGAAGACTTAAACCTGGAAGATTATGTTGTATCTTCGAAGTGAGTATTCCATTTCAATGTCAAGTTCAGCAAGGTGAAAGCCCACACCGGCTTCCTCATTCGTGAGAAAGCCGTTGGAGAAAAGTTTTAGAGCAGACTCTAGAACCATCGCATCAAATGGCATGCTGGCCAGAGGCATGTTCCCTTACATCTCAATGCTAGAAGTCTGCGTAACAAGGTCGGTCTATTGCAGGACATTTTCTCTGGGTCACAAGTTCATGCTATACTTGTCTGCGAAACTTGGCTGAATGAAAATATTTCTTCACAAAGCTGGTCTTTACCCAATTACAGCATTTTTCGGAATGATCGTGTCGGCCGTAATGGAGGAGGAGTTGCTGCCTACGTGCATAATTCCTAAAAAGCATCTGTGATTAAATCTTCTTCTCCCGGTGATAAAATTGAATTCCTTTGCGTCGAGATAGATACGGGTTTTGAGAAATGTGTGCTTATTAGTACTTACTGTCCTCCTAATTGCTTCAACATTGATGCAGCTACAGAGTTTAAAGAATCTATATCACCATGCATTTTACGTAGTCGCAATGTCGTTCTCGGTGGCGATATGAATGTGAGCTCTCTCTGCGAAAACGCACTATCAGATAACTTACAATATCTATTCCAGACTTTAAACCTTGAAAAAATCAATAATCAACCAACCTACTTTAATACATCAAACCCATCGCAGCTTGATTATATGCTCACAGTGGACTTCGACAAAGTTCAATTTCATAGTCAAATTAGCCCTCCTAGTGAATTCGAACATGACTTTCTTATTTTAAATTATAAGCTTAGATCGAAACCTTTGTCAAATGAACCAGTCAGTACTTATCGTGATTTTAAGCATGTTGATTATGTTGGCCTTCGTGCGGAGTGCCGGGGATTAACTTGGGATGCTATTTATTCATCCAACTCTATCCATCTGAAAGTCGACTCTTTCCTACAAATACTTACTAGGCTTTACAACAATTATGTTCCTATTCGAAGCTTTCGTTTTAAGCCCTCCAAATGTCAATGGTTAACCAGTGAGATTCGTCATATTATGGCTGAAAGAGATTTTCTTTTTGGCCGATACAGACAGACGCATTGTCCTGTGATGCTCTCCAGGTACAAAAAGGTCAGCAACAGAGTTAGAACTTTAACTCGATCCGCAAGGCGAGCCTATTACAAAGATAAATTAAATACGAATCTTCCTCCTAAGACCTTATGGAGGAATATTCGCAACCTGGGTGTATTCGGTCAGGAATTATCTGAGATAAATATTGATCCAGATGAGCTCAATAAATTTTTTGCATCAACCGCAGCTTCTTCATCCCAAGCACCTAGCGTCGGTCCCATGACAGAAGACTTCTCTGTTGATGGTTTTGCCTTTTGCTGCGTTGATGAAGTTGAAGTGTTATCAGCATTATATGCAATTAAGTCAAATGCTGTTGGATCGGATGAGCTGCCACCTAGATTCCTTAAATTAATTGCTCCGGAAATATTATGAGTTCTTACGCATATATTTAATCACTGTCTCACAACTTCACAGTTTCCTGCCCGTTGGAAGCGGGCTCTTGTTGTTCCTATTCCAAAGAAGTCTTTCGGCTTACATATGGGAGACTTTCGTCCAATTAGTTGCTTTGTTTTCTAGGTAAAATCCTCGAAAAGCTGATTTATTTGTAAATTATGAATTATATAAACAGTAATTCTATGTTATCAACTTTTCAATCAGGGTTCCGTCCCTCTCATAGTTGTGAGACTGCATTATTGATATCCACGAGTCCCTTGATGAGGACTGTCTTACATTACTCGTCCTGCTCGACTTTAGCAAAGCTTTTGACTCCATAAACCATTCAAATTTAATAACAAAACTATCAAGTCAATTCTTATTCTCTTCGTCTGCTATTAAGCTGATAAAAAACTTTTTGCAAGGACGTAGTCAAATTGTTCGAATCAAGAATAACTATTCCAGGCCTGAGTTCCTTAGCTGCGGGTACCCCAGGGATCCATACTGGGGCCTCTACTGTTCTGTTTATATATTAATGATCTTTCAGACGTAGTGCTGGATGCCTCTGTACATCTCTATGCGGATGACGTGCAAATTTATCTCAGCAGACCAATAGGATTAATGGAGGACTATGTATGTCGACTTAATGACGATCTCCAACGTATTCATGAGTGGTCATTACATAATAGTTTAGCAATTAATCCAACTAAATCAAACTGCCTAGCAATTTACAGAAATGGCATTGACTCAAGTATGCTTCCTCCCATTCTATTAAACAGGGTAACACTTCCTTATAGGAATTCTGTCGTGAATTTGGGTGTTGAACTTAATTCGAAGTTCTCGTGTTGCAATCACATTAAAAGGACATTAGGGAAGATATATGGCTGTTTGAGATAACTTTGGCTCAACTCTAGTATCCTATCGCTTAGTCTGCGTCAGCGGTTAGTTAAAACATTAGTTATTCCACATTTCACATTTGCCAGCATAATCTTTCCAGTTCTGGACTCAGTCTGCCGGAGAAAAATACTCGTAGCATTCAACGATGTGATTAGATATATTTACAAATTGCCTAGAAGTAACCACATCTCATTGTATGCAAGCTCTCTTTTGGGTTGCAATTTAGAGACTCATTTCACTTTTCGCAGCCTGAAATTTCTGCACAAGCATCTTAAACAACCAGTATACCTATTTGGGAAGCTACAGTTCCTGCAATCGACCAGACATGTAAACCTTTTGATTCCTCGATGCAAGAGCCAATATGGTGAGAGCTCTTTCTTCGTTCAGTGTGCTCGGTGGTGGAATCAGCTTCCAAGCAATATTCAGCGCACGGCTTCCAACAGAAACTTCTGTAGGCTCATTAAACATGCAAACCTTTCTATTTAATAATGGTGACGCACATTTGGTGTCTTTGTGTTTTTTGTTTTTTTTCTCTCTCTCTTGTACGCTATTTTTAGTTTTAGTCTATAGTCTCTACTATTATTTTCTTTCATTTATTTTTATTACTTCCATTATCAAATCTTTTGTGTTTTCTCTATTTTACATTGCTTAGTTCGTAGTTGTATTGTAATAACGATAAATTTAATTTAACCACTGCACTTTGTACATTTTAACATAGCATACGTATCTTTGTACCTAACCAAATAAAGAATTATTATTATTATTATTACATGAACTCCGAACGTTCACAAGATGATTAGGATTAGCCATAATGGGCGACCACTATCTTTGACAAAGTATGTCAATGTTAATTATTTCCTTTTCATTACACTTACACGTATCGTTCCAATCCTACTGCGGATCCCAAGGGTGGATCCAGACATTTGCACTAGGGGGGCGATCGCCCCCTTAAATGGTTAAAGAAATTTTCGGGAAATCCTAATTAGGTAGGGATAATACGAGTATATGCATAAAATTAAATTAAATATGTGCAGGAAAACTGAATCTGAGATTAATTACCCCGGCTATGATAGTTTTCCCAATATACTAATTTTCATCAAAATACCCGGCAAAAATTTTGCTTGTACTGAAAATTCCTTAAGGGTATAATTTTGAATTTTTAGAGTATAATTTATGACTAACATAGAAAAAAATAATAAAAATAACAAATAACTTTTTTATAAACTATGTAGAGTTTTCCGTTTCATTAAATATTAAAATTATATTACATTTGTGTATACATTTTAAATTTTTCATGGTACACAAAGAAAACAAAGTCAAAGCAAAGTAATTTAATTAAGTGTTTTGGTAAACATTAGGAGTTCCAAATTTCATTGTTATTCACTGTAGTGTTAAAACTGTTACTGTCCAGGGGCTAGACTCCGCAGCTATGAAAAATAGGACAGTACACATGATTTAAAAAAACTCACCGTGAGATATAGGGCCGTAAACACTAGGCAGAATAATCCATATTCACGTGCAATGCATAAGCACCAGCCAAAATTATTCGCAATTCAGTCCATCGTGTTACACCGGTGTAATATTTTATCCGAGATTTTCCGGAGGTAAGATTTCTATTCGAGGATTATTCCGAATAGGTGACAGATGAGCAAAATTAGAATTTAAGTCATAATTACAGCAGACAACAAAGAATAGCACGTTTCCGTGGCAACGATATTTCGGTTAGATGCACTGATCTTAAGTTCTTTCTTTACTAAAATTTTTTTTTAAATATTATATTAAAAATTAAACTGAAAATTATATTAATTTTGTTGATTATATTGCTTATTCAACATTTCTTATTTTAAAACATAATACCGAAAATATCCGAAAGTAATGCTACATACCCAAAAAACTCATTGTTTTACACGAGTTGGTGTTTACGACCAAAGCAAGCAGGATTATTCTGGGACACTCACCAATCTAATCTAATGTACCCTAACATTTGATATGGTGAACCATTAATTTTTGGTTGAAATACTGAGAACTGCGGGCCTTCGATGCTGAATTATTGAGTAGTTTAAATCGTATCTTTTCGGGGCCTTCTCAGATTGTAATATTTATATATTAATTATATATAATCAAGCAAGAAGGTACTATAAAGCATCTGCATACATAATACCGGGGGTTCACAAAGGCTCTGTCCTTGGTCCATTTCTATTCCTAGTCTATATAAACTCTTGATGTTCTTACCCTCTATAAATGGTAAACCTGTTGCTTTTGCTGATGACATGGCACTTGTTTATTCTTCAACTGATATTCAAGTACTTGAAGGCTCGATTTCAGACGACCTTAAGATATTGCATTTATGGATGAATTTTCATAGTATGCTATTAAGTAGCACATGAAAAGTAATACTTTTTGAATTGCACAGCAGAAAAAACTTATAGATCTTTAGGTAATCTATTATCATTCCTCCTGTAATATTGCATGTTTGCCTGATTGTCTAACACTAGAAGTTCTAAATCAATTCAGGCACTTACAGTTACGTACTGAGAGTAACCTAAAGTGGAATGTACATACTAATTAAACTTAAAAAGAAGCTCCTTATTTCTATAAGGAAATTATATTTGTTCGCCGTCTGGTGCAAAAGCATCATACTTCTCTAATTTGAATCCAATTATTACTGCACAGAAGATAATAATAAGAATAATAATAAAATAAATAATAAAAAAATAATAATAGAGCCCCAAAAAGGTAGTATCACACTGTGTTTGATCGTAGATGTATAGATATGTATTACATTTAGATAGCGACGAATCTAACTTAACCTAGTTTAAGATTAAAACCAAAAAAAAAAAAAATGTTAATTAAGTATTATAGGAAAACTGAGCGTCAAATAAGATTATTTACAGAAAGAAAGAAAAAACATACAAACAAAAATGGGCGCGAATTTATTTATTTCAGGCTTTTCGTAATTATATGTAAGTGCCCTTCCTGATGATGTATGTAACTTAAAACAAATTTATATCACCTTTTATCCCCTAAAGCTATACATATACAATGCACCCAAAGCATATATGAGTCAACAACTTAAGTATCTCCCCGACTCTCTCTCAGTAAATTCTCAAATGTGAGCAACAAAAATCTAACATGCACCGAACGAATGCATTGATTTGATTCGATGCAATAAAAATGTTGAAGACTTGAAAGTAAGAAATGAAGAGAAGTCGAATTCCAGGAATTTCAACAGAAGCCTGTTCCCAGGGTTTATTGTTTTTATTTTTCATTTTTTGGCTTGGGAACTGGGCTCCAGGCTGTGATGGGAAAACGAAAATGTAGGTACATTACTAATTAGGCTTCTGGTTATTATCCGTTATTGAGGAAGAAATATCGCAGTGGTGGTATACTTACCTATATTAGGATATAAAATTTCATTAAATTATTTTTATTTTAAACTCTAGTAGATGATAGTTGTCGGTTTATTTGTCTGTCTGACTGCTTATTTGTTCATTTATCTGATCTAGCGACCTGAAATATATAGAAATGTTATTAAGAAAACTAAGGTGAAATGGGTAAAATGTTGCTATAAAAATTCCAAAGCTTTTAATATATTGCAGTTCGTTTTTGAAGATTAATTTTTCACATACTTTTGGTACAAATGCTGCCATACTACAGGAAGGGTACAAGTAGATCAGATCATATTTGCTGCAGTAAACTTAATAATGGTTCATGAATTTGGTTTTCGAAGTTCGTCGCTTAAGTCTTTCATTTTAAAAGTTTCAGTAATATGGTTCGACTCACA
Source organism: Dioctria linearis (assembly GCA_963930735.1). Taxonomy (NCBI): domain Eukaryota; kingdom Metazoa; phylum Arthropoda; class Insecta; order Diptera; family Asilidae; genus Dioctria; species Dioctria linearis. Next base: position 49,596,406 of record OZ005741.1, on the reverse strand, counting down.
ACATATTTTGCTCTGTTTTCAAAATTCATACACAAGCATTCTGGAAAATAAAGGGAAAGAATCACTTTCTGATATATTTGTGTTTTTATTAAATTACCTGCCTGTTGCGGCGTACTTTTACGTTTGTACAAAAGAAACAAAAAAACAAAAAAGATATTGAGCTGATTCCTTTTATTTTATGTCTCTAATAAATCGGATGACTGGGATTTCTTTTATGGGTATATATCACAAAGAAAAGAAATCAATTTGGATGGAACATTATCACATTGTTATAGATTGCACGCACATTTACATAACATAACATGGCAAAATCATTGAATGAATTACCCAAACTCACAGGTCAATCCATCGATCAAAAATATTTGAATTCCATTGTTTGGCTTACTTAGAATAATTAATAAAGGGAACAGAACCTTTTAAAGCAATAAAATAAAAAAATAAATATAATTATAAAACTTGAATGAATTGGAAAGCGTCATGGAAATTTTGTCTTGATTGGGAAAAATTCGAAGTGATTCCCAAATAGGGCGTAAAATCCTATAAATAGTGACCCAGAGTTAGTGGAGCGGAGAGTCTTTTTAAAAGTTTTCGATGCAAACGCTGTGGAGATACAGGAAGAGGAAGGTTGTGCTTGAAGGTAGCGGCGTTGCTATGCCAATGCAATCAATGCGGTCGTTTCAAGGGGTGCCCAGAGAACCACAAACGATTTTTTTATTTTGAATTGGCCGAATTTATAATCATTAAATTCAATGATATTTGCTCGAGTTTTTCCGAACTCTAATGTTTATTGCTCTCCTTTTTCACGATTATCGTCACTGTTACCTCCGGGGAACGCTCACTCTTAAAACTCAAAGTAATAAAAAACTATCTACGAAAAAATCTATGGGCTATGCGCGCTTACCGCAATCAGGGGCGCAGGGGGACGAACGGGCCTGGTCCTCCTCCAGAATGTCAGTTTTTTGAAAATAATTTAAAATTTATGTATAAAATGTAGCCTGTATATTATTAAAAAGTCCGATAAAATAAAATAAAACCTTTAAATACACAACAGCAGTCCTTAAGCGCTCAGATGGGTGCAAGACACGACTTTATAGCACTATTTTTCCGACTTCTTAGGACTTGGGACACCTATGGTCCCCCCTCCCAAAGCTAAATCCTGGTTGCGTTACTGACCGCAATTAGTACTACTTAGCATAGAGGCAGGAAAGCAGAAAGGATATATGCCTCGAAACTCATCGATAACTTCGCGAGCGCTAAATCTAGGTGCCGTGCAATTGATGCTATGCAGTATGCTATGCAACTATTTAAAACTAACTTAATGATTTCCTACCAGTAACGCGCCCAGGATTTGGCTTTGGGGGGGCATAGGTGTCCCAAGTCCTAACGAGTCGGAAAAATAGGGCTCTAAAGTCGCGTCCTGCACCCATCTGAGCATCTGAGCATTTAAGGACTGCTATTGTAGATTAAAAGGTTTTGTTTTATTTTATCGGACTTTGTAGTAATATACAGACCACATTTTATACGTAATTTGTAAATTATGTTCAGAAAACTGACATTCTGGACGGGGCCTGGTCCCTTTCGTCCCCCCTCTCGGTGCGCCCCTGTTTCCTACCACAGGTTCTGTACTTTTTTCTGTATAAACTGATTAAAAAATTAAAAAAAGAATTGAAATTTCATTTTTAATTAATTTATAAAAAAAAATAAACTCACCCAGCTTTCAGGTGTCTACTGCTTACTAGCCAACGTCTCGTTCAACGTTCTGCAGTCCGGGGCTTCCATTTTTTTGCATTGAGGCCCACAAAGGCTAGTTACGCCACTATTTGTTTGAAGGAATCATTTCATGAAGACTTTAAAGTGAGCTCTCAATTGAATAATAACTTTGCATTGTCTTCTTTGTTTTTTATTTTACTTTTTTTGCTCACGGCCTAATTATACGTTTACCTTGTTTTGCTCTATTTTGTTAAAAAATTTTTGGTTCTCTTCTAAATAATTTTTTTAACAGATTTTTTAACGTTCTTTAACCACCTGGCTGTCAGTACGGGTATGTGCGAGTCTTATCGACCCCCCCCCAGTCTTCCTACCCCTTTTCTGAATAAGCCTACGTTAATTTTCCACTATCACAAATGTAGTGCGGTCTTGAATTGAAATAAAATTTGTATCATAGAAAATAATTTTTTCACGATTTACACCTGAGTCAATTAAATCGTTAAAAAGAGGGAGATACGAAAAATTATCAGATTTCCTCACTAATACTGATAATTAATAGCAAAAAAAATTAAGGATTTTAAATTACATTTTTTAATGTAAAAAAAACTGTTTTTCACTAGGTTGTTCACATTGAGACACTGATGACATTTTGACCTTTATTTTATCAAAGGTAGACAGATTTTTCTTGATAGGTACAATTGATTTCCACATTTCTGAATTAAATTTAATTTTGTTCTCATGCACCGCACTACATTTATCGATTTTATGCAATTGCAGGATTGTTTTCATAACTGTCAACACTACAGATTTTAGGAACATCTTGACTATGTTGACGGATGAGTATTATCCAGTAGCACCTCTAATTAATTATTTAGGTATAATGCTTAAGGCCGACCATAATACTTAATAAAAGACCTACAAAAGAGAGTGTATTTCCTTCAGTATAGATATGCACATACACACTGAGAGATCAAGTCAAAATAGACAACGAAATGGAACAGGAATATTTGAATTGATTATTCAGAGAATCAATAATAATTCAATTTCGTGCTAACTATAAATTGTAGTTGTATTACGTGCTGAATTGAGAAAATTGCTTCCGATTGATTTCCTGATAGTAAAAAAAAAACAGTATATCAAAGGAGCACAGTGCAACTACTTATATTACAATTTACAATGTTAAACTACGTCAACTGCTATTAGCTGAATAATGCAATGGCATAGAACTAGTGGGATAGTGACAGCTGACGTAGTTTTACGTTGTAATTTGCAATATAGTTGCTGCTTTGCACCTTTGGTTTTTTCTTTCCTCTTTTGTTTTTTTTTTGTTCGCCCTTTTTCTCGTTATTAATGTGACCCAAAATACATTCACAGGACACTGGATACTCGCATCTGAAGCAATGGTAATGTATTGCCAAACTTACATTCGCGGCCAAAGGCCACAACCCACACTGTGGCGAAGTTTAATCAAATGTCAAATTTTGTCGCTAATGGTCCCAGTCCTACTACCAACATTGAAGTATAAGAAAACGAAGGTATTGGCAAGTTTTTCAATATGACGGGATATTTGTAATTATTCAGAATGAGAAAGCTGTTTATCTGTGAGAACTAAATGAACCAAAATGAACCAAAAATGAAACTTACTTGGCTTCAGTAGTCGGCCATAAGCCTCAAGTGGCTTGCTGCGGCCTGTGGCCTGAGGCTGTGATTGTATTTTGGAATTGTATTTTCTAACTTATAATTACGCTGTTTTGGGCACTGTCCTCTGGTTACCATGGGGTTTTGTTAGAAATAAATAGTAGACAAATATTTTAATGCATATATATACCAAACCGGCACTGTAAGGCTACTGTCTGTGCCTTCATGCAACGAGCCCTCAATACTGTTGAGGACTGGTGTACGTACCCATCATGATGGGTGACTTGGTGATCTTCTCCAGGAGACGTAAAAGATTGGGAACTTTGTTCTTCCGAAGCTCTTTGGATACACTCTGAAACTCTCTCCCTATGTCAAGCACCTCTGGATCTACCTTAACTCGAAGCTGACGTGGGAAATGCATGCAGTGCAAAAATCTAAAAATCTAAATGTAGGAGAGCCTTTGGCTGTATGTGGGGGGAGGGGGGGGGGGTATGAAGCTGAGTGTTGTGCACTGGATGTACACCTTCGACTGTAATACCCATGCTGACATATGCGTGTATGTGGTGGCCGAGGACGCAAGTGGAAACTGAGATCCGTAAGTTGGCGGATCTGCAAAGGCTTGCTTGCCTGTCTTTGAGGTTTTACTTAATTTGCAACACCTGAATCTTGTTATTTAGGCAGATACCAAAAGGGCTGTGTAAAGATTGCGCTCAGGGGGATGTTGAGAGGACGGCTGGACTGGTCATTGGCGGATGGGCTGCAACGGAAAACCCATCTGGCCTGCATGCTACTTGATGAGATGGTACCAGAGTTTCGTTTTGGGCATTGGTTCACTGTAAGTTTTCCTGAAATTACATGAAGGAGATTTCTCGACTAACAGATGAAATTTATTGAAAATAATTTCAATAAATTTACAAAATGCATTTTAAGTGCAAAATAAAAAAATTATTAAACTTTTCAACCCAGCGATCAGAGAGGTCTCATCGGTATGGTGTTATCTCTGATCGCCTACCATAGAAGTTCAATGTTGGAGGTCAGACCAATTACCCATATAAATAATGATAAATCTTGCCACCAAATAATTCACACTTACTTTTTATAAAAAGTATTTATATGGACAATTGGTGTGACCTCCAACATTGAACTTCTATGGTAGGCGATCAGAGATAATCATACCGATGAGACCTCTATGATCGCTGGTTCGAAAAGTTCAATAATATTTTTTTTTCTTGAAATGGAATCGTGGGCTGAGGGAAGGCCATATCGAGCCTTTTCCGGTTCGCTCTAAAAATTTTCACTGACGACTCTCTCATTAATGAGGGTTGGTATTTACTTTCTTAAATCTGACATAGGGAGAACGCATTTGGAAGGCACACCACTGTCTTCTAAGCTGAAGTTTTCGCCATCACAATGGCAGCGAAAATAGCCCATGATATGGAGATCAAAGTTAAGAACACTGCTATCCTTTCGGATAGTCAGGTAGCCTTGATGGCTCTGAGTGGCCCTCGGATAACATCTAAATTACTGGTTGTCCGTGAATAAGCTGTATATCCACAACAAGATGAGTTCCTGGTCACATTGGGATAATGTTGAATAAAAGGGCTGACGTTCTAGCCAGGTGTGGTTCTGGTTCTCCCTTCCTTGAACCGGAGCCCGCCGTATGCGTTGCTACCTCGGCTATCGGGTTATCTCATTAGAACGGATTTTTATGGGAATCTGGGCGAACCTAAGCACTTGCAGATGCGCAAAACATTTTCTGGATGGATCTAATAGGAATTTCTCTGATTTTCTCCTGGGTCTCGGAAGAAAACAATGCAGCACTGTGGTTGGCATCGTCACCGGTCACAACTCGCTTCATGCTCATATCTCATATAACAAGGATGGGAGAGTTGTGTTGACAGCCCTGAGTATCTATCCTGCCTGGAAAAAGAGCCTGAGACAGCCGAACACTTTGTGTGTGTTTGTCCAGCCTTTGCCTGGATTAGGCTGGATACTCTTGGGTCTGCCCTCCTATCTGTCGATGAGCTGAAAATCATACCTCACCTAGACCTGATGCGCTTCATTAAGAGGACATGAAGGTTTTGGTGAGAGATCTTCTAGCAGGTTAGTACAATGGGCCACCTTGTCCTCCGTGCTTGGGTAGTTCATCCCTCTGCCTATGAAAAATAAAAATACCGAAAATAAAACTAAATTTGCAACAAATTAAATTATTAATTTAAGTCTTTCTGCGTTCAAATCATCAAAGTCTTACTAATTATTATTAAAATTTATATTACGCTTTACAAGTTTCATAAAAAAAAAAAAAAAACTGCAGATATATAAAAATCTTCCTTCATATAATTATTTATTTTTTTTATTTTTGTTGTAAACATTCTTCTCTCAAGTACCTTACAATTCACACTTTACTCGAGGTTCAGAAGAAAATTGATGAAATATGATCGAAATTTCACACAATTTAGTAATCACCTGTCCTCATTGCCTCTAATAAGTGATAAATTATGATTGTTCGAACGACGACGTTCTTCAAGTATTTCTTTCCTTTATATACAACATCAAAATAGCCGAGAATTTTGTGAGCGTGTTAAAATCAACCGAACCGACAAACTATATACCACCTCCACTATATGAGGTTACCTTGAATTCTGCTCACTTCGGCATGTGTTTTATGATCATAATAGCATACGATGGGCATACATTTAATATATAAATCGTTTATGATCATTGATTATAGATCATTAAGGCGATCTTAAAGAGCGAATGCACATGGTTTCGATATACATGTTAACGGTGGTGGTATATCTTTCTAGACAAAACGCAAGTGATAATAAAGACAACCACTTTCTGACTCTGTGAACTATAATGATGGGCCTTAAATTTCAGCTACGTTGTTAGTAGTTAATAATAAGAAAAAAGACCATCTTCGCCTACACATTCCGCAATATGAAAGATAAGTAACGTATCGGTTGTCCAACTTTGAGTTTCTCACCAAAGGTACTATTATAACTGAAATGTTTGTCGGATGGAATGAAAATCACAGTTTCACACATAGAATTGACTTCAGGTAGGCAGATTTGTTATTGACGACAGGCTAAAATAAGTTCGTACAAAAGTTTTGTTGTTATTGTGGTTGTCTCTCAGTTTTTACGAAAAATATTCATAGTATATATATATATATACATATATGTAAACAAATATAAACAACAATGTGATTTCGTCTTCTTATTTTGCAGATTCGACGCCAATAAATCAACGAAGGGGGCCTCGAAGCTGAGGCGGGATTTGATCAATGCAGAGATTGCTAACCTCAGAGATCTACTACCGCTGCCGCAGTCAACTAGGCAAAGGTTATCGCAACTGCAGCTAATGGCACTTGTTTGCGTTTATGTTAGGAAGGCTAACTATTTTCAACAAGGTAAGTAGGTTTTATGCATTTTTTTTTTGTCTTTATTTTTTCGAAATGCAAAGAGATGAGTCTTTGATACAAAAGTATAAGTATATGCAGACATATATACCCTCTGCAGCAATATGAGATGCTTGGTTTTTTTTCGGTTATAATTTTTTCTATATAAATATAAAGAAATAAAACTTAGAAGAAAATGGTTGAAAGATTAATCTTAAGTTAATCTGCAAATATAGATCTTCTCACTCAGGCAATTTACTCTTTTCTTCAATAATTGTTTGAAATAAAATTGCAAAGGTGAACTTACATGTAGCTATGCGATTCATTTTGCAGCAGCACAAAAGGTTTCTCCTCTATGTGATATTTACGCTTTAGATTTCCGACCTAAGTTCATCTACTATACATACATACATATAAGAAATGCGAAACGTGCTAACTGCATTCTTCTGTTAATCTGCGCGCGCATATTATGAAAAGCATGGTCAAGTTGGTCTTAACATAGGCTTGGTGGCTGGCTGTTCGTTTAGTTTGATACAAACAGAAGATGATGATGCTTCACAGAAGATTTCACAGAAACTGGGAAACTCTATAGAAATATATACCTACTCCATCCATTCTGACCATGTTCAACTGCATATTAACAGTGCTATATTAAAAATCGCAAATTGTTGATAACCAGTGGTAACTACTTTGTACCTCTGCTAATAGTTGGTAAACTGGCAAAACCTATAAGAGCTTGGCTCACCTGCTGATGCCACATGGATATAATTAGTCTGAACTTAATATTTTCCACTTACTGTTACTGTTAATCTTCCTATACCAGGTTTTTGTTTTGTTTTCACATTTATATACCATGCAGGCGTTGTATTTGCAAATTGGTTTGTTTATGAAGAGTTCGTTTATTTTTTTTTTATCTCGTTAGAATTAAGATAGATTTTTTTTTTACTTATAAGGTAGATAGTTTTACAGTTTGTTCACAGTAGTGTATGATAAAAATAAATATTATTGTTTTAAATATTTCTTTTGAATTGAAAAAGAGTGATGGTAATAATCAACTATAGAGAGAAAAAAAAAACGAATGGAGGAAAAAAAGAAAATTTAATAAACTATTCACTTCAAATGTCATATGATAACTACACATATAACAAGAAAAACTCGTATTTTAAGCACAAAATGTCTCACAAAAGTGTCTTTTTTGTGCTCCTGGCGTTGCGACTCCAAGACAGATTCAGGGGCGGATTAAGAAATTTTTCGCCTCTGGGCGATCAAAACCATTTCGCCCTTCCCAGGGGCCCTCCTTTCAACGTTTTAATATGAAAATACTTAAGGAAAGAAAAAAACGTTATTACTTTTATTAGGAAATTCAAAGCTACATTTGAACTAACTACATCCGGAAAAATGTTTATTCAGCTTAACAATTTTTTCTTTGTTTTGATGATAAAAATCTATTAATAATTTCATCTTCAGAAATAGAATTCAAAATTTCGTGAGAAACGTTGATTAGTGGCGCCAGGTAACTTGTATTCTCACCTGAAAGTATGTTTCTGAGATAATCTTTAATCTTTCTTAATATAGAAAAAGACGGAAAAGAGCCGTTGGCAGATGGAAGGCAGAGATAACTTTTCAGTACTACCTCGATATTAGGAAATGTCGAGATTAGTTTTTCAGATTTTAAACTTTGTAGAAGTTCTCCCAAACTTAAGTAGCCAACCGTGACCACTACGAATCAAAAAATATTTATACTGAACACATTCCTGCGGAAAATAATCATCTAGATCGTTTTTATACAGGGTGTTTCCCCTTAGGAGGTCAGTAGAGCAGGAGGTGATAGTACTTCACTAGACTAACAAAAAATTGTATGGCAGGGGGGGGGGGGGCAATATCATCCGTTTAGGAGTTACAAACACCCTGTCTCTTAAAAATTAGTGGGCGTACGGTCACAGTTAAACGCTCATTGTATGCAGAGCTTCGTGGCCTTTCCAAGCACTGCTCAATCAGCCCCATATATCTCTCCACTCAAGAGTTATGCTTGTCTAAACTAAAAATATCGGATTTTCTTACTTTTTTTAACTTTTTTTTTTTTTGCAAAACGGTGGTTAACATAACTTTTTTTATAAAAACTATAAACTGCGGAATTTCCTCTTCAATCGCTAGGTGATATCTGCAGCCCATTAAAGAGTTATTACCTCAAAACCTATTCTGAAATATATTCTCAAACCTAAATATGTTCCCTTACTGACTCAAAACACGTAATTTAAGAAAAATATCGACATATTTCGGTATGACCTGAATAGGTTTTAAGCTAATAACTCTTTAACGACTACAGTTAACACATAGGCTATAATAGGTCAAATTAAAGAGGAAAGTCCACAGTTTATAGTTTTATAAAAAAAAGGTTATGTTAATGACCGTTTTACAAAAAAAAAAAAAAAAAAAAAAATAGGCATCCAAAGTAAGACAAAAAGTAAAAAAATCCGAAATATATTGTTTAGACCCCAGTAACTCCTGAGAGGAGGAAGGTATGGAGCTGGTTGAGCAGTCATTGGAAAGGCCATAGAGATCTATTTTGTGACCGTGTATCCAGTACTTTTTAAAATATAGGGTGTTTTGTGAAAACTAACTAACGGTTGATATTGCCCCCCCCCCCCCCCTTCTGCCATACAATTTTTTGTCTATGTGAGTACTATCACTTCCTGACCTCTGAAGGGGAATCAACCTATAAAAGTTACTACTCTTTTGTTTCTCGTCAAATGATAGTATAATTTTTTCCAAAAACCCGAAAAGATCAAAAAAAAAACTTCATATGCTATTTTTCTTTTTTTTTAGCTCTGTAACAAGTGCGTCTATAATTGTAATGAAAACATTTACTAGCTTATTCTCCTTTCCTTCAAATGTCTTATTTAATCAAGTTTCGTCGTCTTGTAGCCTTCTTTTCTTGGCCCTCTTGTTATGGCTGATTTACATTACTCGAACATTGCTAGAAAAGAGAGTAAGTAGTTTCCCCTTATCTGAAAATACTTTAGAACGATAAGGACAAAAGATAATCCAGCAAAATTTTACTGAGTTAAATGTCAAATTCCCCTACGAAGGGGAAATTTTTACTGCCATAATTAGCCATAAAATGTTCTAGCCAGAAGTATATTTTATGGCAGTAAATTTTGCTATTATGGCAGCAAACTCATACATATAACTACAAGCGTGTACGAATATAATTGTTTACACGCACACAAAATAAAAATATTTGAGGAAAGTCACAGCACATCAGCTGGAATGTGTCAAAGTTTATTAAAAATGTTTAAACATTTTTTAAAAAATGATTACAAATTTTTTTTATAAATTTTTTAAAAAATTTTTTTTTATAAAATTATTATAAATTTTTTTAAAAAATTAATTACCATTAATTTTTTAACTTATATTTTAGTAAGCATATCTTAAGAATCACGAAATACTGAAATTTTAGGTTTTTTTAAGCAAATGAGCTGTTGTAACTGTTTTAACTGGGCTATTCTCTGTACCAAAGTTCTATCAGTACAGAGCGATGTATCTGAGGAATATTGTGAGATCTAATAATTTAGATTTCAAAGTGTTTCCTCAATGCTACCGTAATTAGCTGGGAGATCATACAAAAATCCCTTTATTGGGAAAGGCTGCAAGGACTTCGTTTGGCAAAAAAGTTTATCGACACCTCTGGCGGAAAAACAAAAGAACTCATACACCTTAGGAGGTATCACCTAAACAAGATTAGCTTGACTGAGTTTTCATCTTGCTACTTCTATCGGATGCTCATGAAACCTCGAAACATATGCTCTGCAACTGTAAAGTTTACGAGTTTATAAACAGTCTAAACCTAGAAGGGGAGTAAATTGAACGGGGACTGACATGCACATATATAGATACATTTATATCCTTTAGTAGAGCAAATAAATATTATAAAGGGATATATAAAACAAGCGAGACAAGCAATGCGATTCGATGAAGTCTCCACATTGGAAATGAATCTACGCGAACTAAATGAGTTTTATATGATAAATCACAGCAAGTAAAACGCTTCTTTCTAGGGTGCTTTATTCCAAGTTTTTTAAGTGCAAATGTTTTAAACATTTACAATAAAATATATTTCTTTCAAAAAGACTTTGGGATGATAGAAAATTCAAGTCAAGTCAAGTCAAAGTGCATTTATTTTTTGAATCCCTGCTTAAAGCAGCGTATAACGCTGGGTTCCACGACAGTACAAAGCTTATCAATTAGTTTATATGATTCATAGCAAAACAAACAATATATCAATTTAGAATTATTGCAACTGGTGGACAATCATCGTATCCTACAAACAGTTGTTTAAGTTTAGTCATAAGGATTGGCAAATCTAAACGAACATCAGAGAGAAACACAATTGTTGCCTCAGTATTTGTTTGTTCAATTTCCATTAGTCGCGACGAATACTTTAGAAGTTTCTTAGATGGTCCACCCCAAGTATTTTGAACTCCAAAAAATGCACGGCTACTACTGGCTTGTTCAGGAGGAGGAAATCCCAGGACTGCAACTTTAAGAACACCATCTATGTACTTTCTTTCTGCTAAAACAAAACATCCTTCGCAAAAAAATCCAGCATGAAAGCGAGCTTCGCTTAAATCCAATTGTACTCCTCCTGTAGTTTCTTTTGTTTTTGACTTACCTATCGGCGAGGTATTTTGCTTTCATTTCTGCCTGAGACAAAAACTCTGAGGTTTTGAATTCAATTCAAATTTTTTTCTTTCACTATTGAACGTGAATCTTGGCACGTCAAAAACGTTTATGAAACCAAACACAGATTCACCTTCATCCAATCCTATTCGATATATTTCCTACGAAATCCAATATTTCATAAGAAAATCCCAGTGGATAATATTGACTCCTAAATACTTACATTTATAGCATTTTCGATATGTTTTTTTTTTCTATTTGAGCAGTGTCAAGTCCACGATTTTGAACGCCTGAACAGAACTATTTTTGACGTCTGATTATTTTTTTGCAGTTGACAATTTGATGAAATGTCACAAGCGACACTTCGCTATAAAAAAGTGGGAAATAATGTTTTGACAGTCGATCACCTCTTCCTTTTTTCTAATAGTGCAAAGTAATAAGACCCTCTCACTCACTTTGTCAGTAAAATCGCATGTTCGAGTAATGTAAATCAGCCATTACTGATTTGATAATCCTGACACCCAGTAATTTTTTCCCCCATTTTTCAAAATCATTGAAATTGTTCCTCAGACTTTTCATAAATGAATTCAATTCAATTCAATTCAATTTTATTTAAATAAATTGTACACAAGAATCAATCAATATAAATTCTTTTGTAGTACTTAAAAAGCGGTTAATATTCTATTACTTAAGCAGAGAATCAGATATTAATAATTGTAAGAGAAAGAAAGTTTCAGAATAACAGAAAATCAGAAAATGCAGATTACATGTTAAATTTACAAATTCACAGACTGTAAGATATAAAATGATCAACCTTTCGAAAGACCCGAGCCCATAATTAACTCAAGTGATTCAAATTAAATCAATCAATTAAATATATGTTAATCATCAAAGGGACATTAGGAGTACCTTAAATCTGACCGCCGAACCAGTGCTCTGGATATTTATTGGTAAGCGATTCCATATGCGAACAGCACGGATAAAGTAATAGTCTTCTTTAACTGAATATTGAAATCTAGGAATTATTTGATCATTATGATGCAGAGAATTTGAAAATCTAAGTTGGGTAAAAAGGTACGCTAGTTTTCCAGAGTGAGGTGATATGAGTAATCGACGATCAAGGAACTCAGTGATGGAACACCCCATTAAATCCTAGTGATGATTCATATAATAACTAAAAGGTCTTATCAAAATGTATGTGTATACAATGGTTTAGATATTCTGACATCAAGGTATTAAATATTTTTCTCCTTTACTTAGGAAATTATAATGCATTCGATGTCGACAATTTTAAAATTAATTAACTTAACTTTAAAATTATGAATTTTTTATGCCGCTCCTCAAGAAAAATTAAGAATAATACAGTACCCCTGCTTATCTCCGTTTTTCTGATTACTTAATGATAAGATTCAACAAATTTGTATGGGAAGGACCTGCAGCTACAATTCATATTATTAAAGTCTGTGCGTTTGTCTATGGCTGTACTTGTTTTCATCCTAAAGCATGCAATGAAGCGCGGGGCTGCCAGACGGGTAAATTATTCCTAATTATAAGTTAAATTTACATTTGACGGTAATATAAGGCGTTCTGATTATTTTTTTATTTTTTAATAAATTTTTGCTTTCTAATTTAATTTTTTACTTTCCATTTTCGGTTTCGCCCCCTTTGATTTTTCGCCCCGGGCGATCGCTAAATCCCGCCCTATGGTTAATCCGCCCCTGGACAGATTTTATATATCGCAACTATGAAATTTATATGATCACGCTAATTCGTATCTAGCGAAACGACGATATTATGAAGTGAAATTAGACTGAAGTCTGCCAGATAAGAAGTTTTAGGAAAATCTAAAGAAATACAGGCCGATATTCTAAATACCAATTTTAATTGGTGAATTTTCATGAATCTCTTTCAACTTTTCTAATTGGCTCTATGTCTTCCCCATTACAGTTTGAATATGATTTTGCCTTAAATTGTGCGGACGAATTTGAGATCATTACTGCCATTATAGGAATTAAATCTGTTGCAACAGCTTTAGGGCCAGATGGTAATTCGCCCCCCTCTTTTTGTGTTTTTTATTATTTCTGTTGTTACAACTTATACCACCCCGTCATTATATTTTCGGAAAATCGCTACAATATTGCCGGTAAGAAAAAACTGCTTCAGCAAAAAGACCTAACGTTGCCAGATTAACGATTTTATCGTCATTTTGACGATTTCTGCATCCAGAATTTTAATGCCAATTTTGCTTCTCAAAATGACGATTTTACGACAATTGTAAACTTTGGTCATTTTTGTACAGAACAAATTTTTGACCTGAAGCTACCGAACGTACATGCCAAAATGTAAAATTTTTGACCTGGAAATAAAAAAAATTTCAACTTAACCGTCGAACCTAAATGTCGAAGGGAATACAAAAATGTTTCAAAATAATAGGTAAATTCTTAATTTCTATAACTTTTGATATTCGCGAACAATGTTTTTAAAATAAGAATATTACGACGACGAATTCTGAAAATTTATATGAACACTTCTTCTGAGAATCAGACGGAATCGAAAAAAAATTTATAGGTGGAATATTCAAATTTATTTAAAGAAGAGGTAATTTAGTGATATATTTTTATCATACCACTAAAAACATAATAACTCTAGACTACAAGAAAACGACGGTGTTTTTCTCAATTTTGGGAAGATGATCCTGATTTGAAACGAAGGGTCACAAAAATTAATCGACGAAATGTTTTGCTGGACTCACAATCATAAATGCCGTGGGTTGTTTGCAAGATTTGTTATATGGAATTGACAACTTCATCAAGTAAATCTGACGTGCTAGCACATTAAGAATACTGAGAAGCACAAAATGAATGCACAAGCGATTAGTTTTCAACCTACAATTAAACAAAAATACTGCTGACCATCTTTTGAAATTGTGCCAAAGTAGCAAAACCAAAACGGGCTTCCATTATTAAAAATATCTTAGGAAAGCAGCAGTTAAAAAACTTATGTCTAATTATGAAAGAAAATATGTTTTCTTTATGCATTGATGAGTTCACGGACATAAGCAATAGCAAAAATTGAAGCTTAGTGGTTAGAGTATGTGTGAATTTTAATGTGAGCGATTGATTTTTCAGACTACTTTGCTCAAAATTTTTCAAAATTAGGTATAAATTACAAAACCAATTTGATAGAGCATATAACAGGCAAAAATAATTCTGTTGCTGCGAAATTAAAAAATGAATGTCCCAATTTAATAATACTAAAATGCATCTGCACCTCCGTGTATAGCTTTGTGGTAATCCTATGCATGCCTTAAATTGCATTCTACAGTTGAAGCAATGGTACGTGATATTTATAATTATGTTTCAAACAGCCCAAAAAGAAGTCAACAAATCAAGGATATACTAATCCTATTAGATTACAGTCCCATGATATTATTACATCTATCTTAAAGATGATGGCTCTCTTAGTGGTTAATAGAATTGTGGAGTTAAAAATTTTCTTTGCCATCGCAGCTAATGTCGACAATTTGATAGTGTGCTTAACAGATTTTGGCTTGTTTAAATAATCATATTTACGATCTTTATTTACTTATTTTTTAAATATATGCTACCGGAAATAAAAACAAACTAAACATAATTTTCCAAAGTGAAACCCCGCAAATTTAGAATATGTATTCTGAAGTAGAAAGACGTTAGTCTAAAGTTTTAGACTGCATTGTAAAACAAGAATGGCTAAAAATTAAAAATATTATCTTGATAGATTTCAGATTTCCACATACCTTACGCAATCGTGAAGAAGTTTATTTCGGCATTTTTTTTATATTGAATTATTCTAACAAAACATTTGATTTTACAAGTCCAATCTTTAAACATATTTCGTTAATGGTAAAAATTCATGAATTTCATGAAGGACATAGATATTGAGTACAGAGAGCTAAGGTATCTGAACTATAAGATCATATTTACTTTTTATGAAAGTGTTAACATATCTGTCGAACATTTTTGGATATCTGTTTTCAATTTAAAATGGAATGACGGCTGTAAATTATATATATATTTTACAATAATTAATAAAACAATAAAAGTACTCGTAATCGACTTGATACAGATTCTTTATAGGGAATTTTATTTACGCGAGATTGTATGAAATGTAATGATTGCAATTGCTATAATTTAAATTTAGATAACGATTTACTTAAAAAATTTAATTCTACAATGTATTCATAAAAAAATTCTATTGGTATTCTATTTATTGATATAATTATTTGTCAATTTTATTCCTAAAAATATTAGTGAGGCAACTTTTATGTTTAGTTTTTCACTATATATTTTGTTGTTATTCTTTTGTTATTCTTATTTGTTTCGTTCCCATAATAAAATGCATAAGACAAAGGATGCGTTTGATTTAATATGTATGACGATTTTTACTCCCATTTGACGATTTTTTAACACGTAACTGCCGATTTAATATTATATTTTCTGGCAACCCTCATATCTGACCTATAAATAATTCGTTTTTTGGTTTTTGTTTTTTTTTTTTTATCCGAGTTGAGAAATGCTGCAGAAAATCTTCTTATTCATAAAATCCCGAAAGATGCTTACTCAGTGGCAATCAAAATTTGAGGTAGGCCATGCTTACGAGATCGGTCCTTTGGATATTCTCATTAGCAGATGTCTAGATCTTAACTATTTTAAAATTTGCACCATTTACTATACCTCTGACTTAAAGAAATTTAATAATTTCACTCACACAAATATTTGTATTAAATCATCGTCTCCGATTTTAATGGGAAATGTTTCATGACTCAATGGACATTAGCAGAACGATCAAATTGCGAAAGGCTTGTTTTTTGTAATTCTGGAATATTTCAGGGATTAATCCATAGACCACAATTGTTTATCATATATTTGTTAAGCTTTGTAAGGATTAAAATATGTTGATATTGATCTATATCAATTGCGAGATGAGTGTGCATCGCTGCCCTGGAATGACATCAGCCTGTGTACCTTAGTGAATGAGAAAATTAATGGTTTTAACGTACTACTACATCATCTTTACGATAAATTTGCTCCATCTCACTCTCGCAGAATCAGGGAAAATGTTTGTCCTTGGTTTTCTGCAGTGATTCAGTCACTTATCGCTGAACGGGATTTTTTATATCACAGATATCTTAGACTAAAGACCACTGAAAGCCGTGCGCATTACAAATTGATTAGAAATTTCGTCAACTCTAGGGTACGTGCGACCAAGAGGCAATACTTTCAGCAAAAATTTGACCCCCTACTATCATCCAAAATCGTGTGGAGAAACTTGCGTAAGGCCTCCGTGTATGGCAGAGATAAATCCCAGTGTAACCTGGACTCTGACTTACTTAACTCCCATTTCACTTCTATCCCTACCCTTACCTCACGTAGTTCTGAACAGCTGGGTTTTAATCGTTTCATGTTTCCCTCAAATAATGATCAGCCTTCTTTTCCTTTCAGATGTGTCGATGCCAGGGAGATTGTCGTGGCAATTGGTGCCGTCAAATCTGATGCAGTGGGGCCAGATGGTATCCCACCTAGGTTTATCAGGCTACTTCTACCTCTGATAATAAAGCCGATTCTCCATATTTTTAATACTTATCTTACCATGTCGATATTTTCGTCTGATTGGAAAGTCGCTACAGTTGTACCTGTGTCCAAAACGAACACACCTGACGTTTCCGATGATTTTCGACCGATTAGCCTTTTAGGATTTCTTGCTGAGGTCCTGGAAAAGTTGATGGTATAACAAATATCTGATCACTTAGAAAACCTTGACTTATTAAGTCCTTTCCAGTCCGGTTTTCAGAGGTCTCGTAGTTGTGATACAGCCCTTCTGAATGTCAAATATCAATATCAAATTCGCCTACTTGATTTCTTCAAATCATTCGACATGGTCAATCATTCCTATTTGCTTATGAAGTTGGCCTCAGACTTCCCATTTCACTCTTCTGCTGTGTCCTTAATCTGCAGCTTTCTCTCTAATAGATTACAGCGGGTTAAGGTGAAGGATCGTGTTTCCGGAGCTTTGCCTCTAAATTGCGATGTCCCTCAAGGGTCTATTCTTGGCCCCTTGCTCTTCAGCCTGTATATTAATGACCTTCCTAATGTTGTTGAAGACTGCAAAGTTCACTTGTATGCCGATGATGTGCAGGTGTATCTCAGTCGACCAATAGGACTTGTGGAGGATTGTATCGACAGGCTGAATTCCGACTTGCGCAATATTGCACGTTAGGCTAATCATAATCTTTTATTGCTTAATGCAGGAAAGTCGCAGTGCATAGTTTTCTATCGCAGAGCAATTGAGGTATCTGACCTTCCACCTGTAGTTTTAAATAACACGGTGCTGCAATTTTCGAATCGCGTAAAAAATCTTGGAATCTACCTCAATTCTAGAATGCTATGCTGTGAGCATGTTAACGATATGACAGGTAGGATTTATGGTGGGCTTCGTCGGCTGTGGTTGTCTTCGGGAACTTTGTGCGTTCGATGCTGGTTAAATCTTAGATTCTGCCGTACTTTTCCTATGGCTGTCTCCTTTTTCTCACTTGTGTTCCTCCTGTTTCGGCAAACTAAATGTGGCTTTCAATGACTGCACAAGATTTGTTTTCTGCCTTAGGAGATTCGATCATGTTTCGCAACATCGTAGCCATCTATTTGGTTGCTCCTTAAAGCAATACCGTTTACGTAGGCTTCTGGCATTTCTACATACCCTCATATATTCTAAAAAATCGTCTCGATTTGCTGATACCAAACTCTTACGTTGTTCGTGCTGTTCGAGCCATCCGGTATTCAGCGTACGAGCTCGACTCGTGGTTTATGGAGCAGATAGCGCGCTGTAGCGCCATTTTGGAATAGGCATTTGGTTTTGTTTAAGATGGTCTTGACTTTGTGTTTTATAGTTTTTAGTTGTTATATATTTGTATTTTTTATGTCGTTTATTTTATTTATTTATTTATTTTAATTATTATTTTATGATTTAAGTATTATTTGCTCATTTTATTTGTTTTAGAATTTTTCAAATTAAACTTTTAATTTGCTTATTTTTTAAATTTATATTATTAGTCGCTTACCGATTTAATTTTAATTTCCGCCTTCTGTTTGTACTAAATAAAAGATATTTATATTCTTGTAGTACATAGCCCTAAATAAATAATTCTATTCTATTTTTTTTTTACTTGTATTCGAACGATGCTTATTGATTTGAGGTGCCAATTTAAATAGTGGAGCATAATATTACGGGGTTCCTTAAAAGTCTATGTCTAAATTGCAAAAAAGGACAACTATTTAGACACTCATCAAATAATCAATTCTATTTTTTACCAAAATTATTTTTTACATATTTTTCCAAAAATAATATCAGAAAATTCACAAGTGTTACTTTAAAATGCAATTCTTTCAATAGTAATCAAGTTCTTTGAAAAATTCATAGAATAGAAACGATTTTCTCCAGCAGACTCTTTTTTTTAGCTACAGCTTTCAGTTTATTTCAGACTCGTTCAGATTTTGCTTTTAAATTTTTTCTCTCCACAATATGCCGATTTTCTTGAGGATTCTAAATCAGAGATTAGTTTAGAATTTTTGTTTCCTTCATGTCGTGCCGTCGACAAAATTTGACTAATTATAGATTTTTTCAATATCTCCATCGAGATATAGTATGAAAATGAACATAATTTCTTTCTCATAATAGCATGCAATGAAGTAATCATTATCAGCATATATTTGACAAAAAATTTTCCTTCCTCAATTTTTACAATTGAGAAAATATTTCTTTACTTGAGTGAATTATAAGTGAGCTCAAACGATATCGCAAAGAGTTGTCCAAAATTCAAATTCCATCTCGAGATTTAAACCTAAGGCATTAAGTCATTTTGACTTTAAAATTTTCTCACTTATTACCGTAATTATTACGTATATAAATCATAAAGTATAAAATTAAATTTAAGTTAATTTACAAAAAAACAAAAAAAAAAATCCGACTAAATTTAATTCAAAAAATATTTTAATACTCAAGTTCGTTGCTTAAGTCTTTCGTTATTTTTTTTTTCACTGCATATTTCCTAAGTATTTATTATATATCAGAATAAGTTTGAAAACATTGTTTTCAATGACATCACAGATCCATCATAGATAAATAAAACATTTTTAAGCCTTCAGTTACATGCCAGCATTCTATGACTGATAAGCTCTATAATTTCTGTCTCAGGAAGATAGATAACAGCAACATTCACCCCGCGGCGGGGACATTAATTAATTAAAATTGTATCACCCACGTTGACTGACAGGTTCTTGGTGCCTTCAACTTCTCTTATATGTTTTGTATATATGTTGACAATTTATCATTTTTACTATGGTTTTTATGTATTATACGTGGATGTATGGATGTATGTATACACAAGAAGTTTGAACAAGAAGTACACGAAGTTCAAATGGAATATGAATATAGTGTCGTTTCTTAGTTTATGTTCATCTATTTCTTTTCTTTTTCTTTTGTTTCTTCAGCTCAACTTTTTTATTATGTTTGTATAAATCTTGTTTAATGGAGCAAATTCATAGTGTTGCAGAAAAATTTTGTGTAAAGGTCAGTAGATTTGGTTCAATAACCTAAAGAAGGTGTCTCCTGTTGGTATTCAGGGTGGGATGGGAATAAGATAGAAGAATTGCAGAAATTCAAATTATTCTCAGTAATCAGGTTACATATTAATGTGAAGCTATAGTAATAATTATTGTTATTATTATGTGTCAGATAATATCATTTATAATATACGCCAAATGAGTATTTATTAGTACAAAATAAAATTGTATTTTATAAAGTTAATGTTACTTCTTCTTACATACTTACGTAATTTGAAGAAGACTATAAAAAGAGTTGGAGAAAGTAGCCAGTTCTGAACCTTTTTAAAAGAAACTGAATTCATGATATTTAATTGTGTAATGATGTCTCAACAATTTAAATTAAATATAAATTATAATAAAGTAAGAATTCAAATGTCGATTAGATGAATAAGTTCCTACAACAACTGCAAACAAATATAATAAATTAATTCACCTCTAAGTCGAGTCTTTAGTGGTCTCTGTACCTCAGTTGGTGGATTCGAGCCCCACCTCTAGACGGTCTTGAGCTTTTCCTCTTACCTAATTTTCTTTCGACCTTTAAATTTTATAGGTTCTGTTATTTAGCAGATTAACACAATTGGCCGTCTTGGTTTTTGTGCTTGAGATCTTTCGTCGCACAGCTCCGAAAAAAAGACGAGTCTTATTTTTTTATCACAAAAAGTGTTGGTTATGGGTCATCAATCCCCGTAGCTTTTTTGATCTGAAAATTTAGGAAAATATGGCAAGTTTAAAAATTAACTAACAAAATTTTTTTCTGAAGTATGCCAATGTTTAGCGTGCCGTCCTTACTCCATTCTAGAATGATGCTGCACCAAAATTTTGTTTAAATTTTATAGAAAAATATATACATACCCAAAATAAGCCCCATTACCTATTGTAAATTTTACATTTAAACCAGTAATGCTCTTAAAGACGTAAGCACTTCAAAAAGCAATGTCATTCCTGAACGCAGAAATTTCAATCCGTCTAGTTATTCAAAATAATTCCAGCATTGTCCTGAGATACGTATCTGTAAATACTAATTGCCTCCGAACACAATTTGATGACTCGAAATGCCTCCGATAATGTAAGAATTAAGATAGATTATAGATTAGGAATTAAAAAAATAGCCTTAGACTTAATTTTGGGAAAACGATTGAAAGTATTTACCTTAAGTTTGTAATAAAATAAGTAAAAAACGAGTTTTCAAACAAAACTATGGCCAAGCCGCATGAAAAAGTAGAAAATTAACTTTTCTTCACACACAGAAGTGGAGTCAGATTTTTTGATTGGGACATTTCTCTTGAATATTCTTTCTCTTCATGAATCAAATCACTTATTACCTCTGATTGATCATACTGAAATATATCGGTGATTGTCAGCGAATAAAATCTGAGTCCACCTCTGTGTGCGAAGAAAAGTTTATTTTCTACTTTTTCATGCGGCTTGGTCTCAGTTTTGTTCGAAAACTCGTTTTTATAATTATTTTATTTTCTGCCTTTTTCACTTTAGCTAAATTGTTATTACGTGCTGCATTGAGATATTTTAAAACAATTTTTAAGTCATGTTTGGTGCCGATCCGAAAACAAAAATTTTTCGAGTGTCATATCGTTGAAGTACTGCAACGGTTTTCTGAAATTCAAATTATGTTTTAAACAGCGCTTTTTAGCTGTATTCCAACTTGATCCCATATGACCTGAATTTTCCCGATTTTCCATGTTTTCCACAGACTTTTCCTATTACTATGAAAAATTTTGTTAAAAATTTACATGAATTTTCCTCGATTTTTCAGCGCAAGTTTTCATGATTGTTGAAGAGAAAGTATTGACGCCAGTAGGATGGAAAAAAAATGATTCCGCATAACTTATAAAGCTTTTTTGTCGGAAAATTTTCCGGAAAAGTCGGAAAATTTCGGAAAAGTCGGAAAATTCCGGAAATTTTCGGGAAATTTTCCAGAAAAATTGGAAAATTCTGCATTTTTCCTGAAACAGATTTATCACTAATCATATCGATGAAAATTTGTCCTGTGATTTTCCAACTTTTCCGGGTTTTCCAATGAGTTCTTCACATAAGCAACTTTATGCAACTCATTTCGCTCTACAACTTTGTCTTAGGTTGCAAAACGCTCAAACCCTTCCTTGGTCTGAAAAACTCCGGAAAAGCGTTTTACATGAATTTTTCTCGATATTTTCTGCAAGTTTTCACCATTGTCGGAGAGAAAGTAATGATGCCAGTTGATGGGGAACTTGATCCTGCATAATTTAGAAAACTTTTTTACCGGAAAATTCCGGAAAAAAATTTCGGAAAAGAGTTTTCCGCATTTTTCCTGAAACGGATTTATCACTAATCAAATTTGTACCAAATTTTCAAATGATTTTTCCCGAGTTTCCGGGTTTTCCATGGAAATTTCCGGTTCAAATTTTGATAAGTTCAATTGTCACGCGACATGAATCTGTGTGCCGAAATTCAGCTCGCTGTGATGACGTTAAGTGGGTCTACGACAGTGTCGAAAATAGTTAAAAAGAAATATACAGACAAATTCGTGTACGGGTTAAAGGGAATGGCCTCAAAAATAATGTCAAGGGTCACGCAGATTTGCCTGAAACTTCAAATAACACATTCAAGGTAGTATATATTTATTTTATACACAAACGTAATACTGAAATCTATTATTGTCATACCTGATCTATGTAGGGCAAGTGTACCTAAAATGGGTTATTTAAGCTTCTAATTTGTATAAAATCTAAAGTTTATTCTGGAAACAGTTGAGATTTTGTTATAATTAAATAAGACACTTTTGCTACGTGAAAAATCAGGCAAATATTTTAGCACTGAAAAATTATATTTAATGAAAACCAAAATGGCTGTGATTGCCCACTTTTATCCGCATAATGCGGGTAAAGTGGGAATTATAGTCGAGTTAAAATGGGATATGAAATTAATTAATTAAAAATATTCCAAACAAATTTTATTTTCAAAGATATGATAAAATATATATTTTGGTACATTTATATAAATATACCTACTAGCAGCAAAGATCGCAAATGAAATAGTGCTGATTAGGTTCGATACCCGCACAGGATGCATGAATCCAATTTTTATATTTTATCCATCATTCCCCACGTCTGTCACTAGAATACTTGTTGTTGCACAGTATAAACATTCAGCGTCATCTTCTTTACTCTTTGATTTCTTAGCACCTTTTTTCCCTTTTCTCTTTGTAGTCCTTTTGAATTTATCCTTATTCAGTTACCAGATATTGGCTCCTGAAGCTATTTTCTTAATATTGACTGTTTTTTTTCAAGGATTTTTCTAATTCTTCTCTATATCGTGAACTTGTAAGTACTGCAGCTACAAAAAGAAAAAGGGGAGTCCTATTCGTACTTTTCCAGACCTGTATCGTGGACATTTTAGGAAAAGGGGCAACTTGTTCGGGGTTGATGTAATTTAAAACACGGCTTGTGGATGGAACGTTATGCAAGTTACTTCTTTTAGTCGATTCGGAATGTTTCGGAATAATTTGTTTTTCGGGTGCAGAGTTTCTCTTAAGGACATTTTCTTCTAAAACGTCTTCTTCGGAACTAAAATCAGGATGTACAAAATCATTCTGTTGGTGTAGTCAATCGGTTGGCAGTGTTGTCGCATACATATCATCAGTGAATACTGAGTATAGTCCACTTTTTTCAAATCCGTTAATAGCGTTTATCGGTGTTGACGCTCGAAGGTATACTTTGCCAAATAATGAAAGAACTTCATTTACAGTAACACATCGTCCAGGGTGATTTCTCAACCAAACCTCCATTTCTTGTATGTAAAATATGTACATATGTATGATAAGTACAGTGTGTTGCCAAGCACAAATTAGTTACACCATTTTCTCTTGCCTTATCTATGACCGAAATATTTTGTGTGCAAGTTTTATGCCCATCGAGGATAAGCTATGTAGGATTATTTTTAGATGCTCGTGTGTGAATAAGAAAATGATGACAGCAATTATCAATGTACAGTCGTACATCAATTCAATTAAAATCAATAGAATCGTTACCAAGGTTACGCGAGATATTTTGTTGCACCCCAAGTAGGCTTTGCAACTAGCCACCTGGCTATATAAACCGAAGCAGCGCTCGGATCCTTGGCAGTCCTTCCTGAGCAGACCTAGGTAAATTAGCAACCTGCTAAGCGGTGCTTTAAACTGCTTGTTTGCCACCAATTGTATAGTGCTGTAAACTATACAATTGGAATTATCATAGATATCAGGAACTATAGATCGCTTTAAGGTTTATGGTATTCCTCATAGCTGAAACAGTTGTACACCGCATTCAAGTGTAGAGCTGATAAGCATTGTTCAGTACAATAAACTGTGTATGGTGATGTAAACGGTATAAAGTGCTTTAAACTGTATATGGTGAGTTGAACCATACACAGTATAGTAGACCTAAATGACAAGTGTCTTAAACTGCTTAGTTGCCACCAATTGTATAGTGCTGTAAACTATACAATTGGAGTTATCATAGCTATCAGGAACTATGGAACGCTCTAAAGTTTATAGTATTCCTCATAGCTGGAACATTAGTACACAGCGTTCATGTGTACAAATGGTAATGTTCTAAATTACCAATCTGCCAAGCAGTGTCTTAAACTGCTTAGTTGCCACCAATTGTATAGTGCTGTAAACTATACAATTGGAGTTATCATAGCTATCAGGAACTATGGAACGCTCTAAGGTTTATAGTATTCCTCATAGCTGGAACATTAGTACACAGCGTTCATGTGTACAAATGGTAATGTTCTAAATTACCAATCTGCCAAGCAGTGTCTTAAACTGCTTAGTTGCCACCAATTGTATAGTGCTATATATACTATACAAATGGAATATCTGGTAATTAGGAACTATGACCCACACTAACGTTTATGGTATTCTTCATAGCTGAAACACCAGGAGCACAGTCACGGCAATAGAAACCTCATTCATATTTCTAGTGTCTATACAATCAGTCTATACACTGCTTTAAGATGTATAGCGCCACCAGGCTGTAACTGCTATAGCATGACAACCATCTTATAGACTAACCAGCAAATCCAAGATCGAGCAGACTAAGTCGACAATGACCAATTCTAGGTCCAATAACAACACTGCTGATAGCTCAGCCGACGATGACTCGGATGAAGAGGACGAACATAAGCAAACACACGATGAGATTAACCACCATAACATTAAAACTAAATTTGTGTTATTATATATATGTTAATTGTGAAATACACCATAGAAAATAGGTTCTTGTCTTGGACGCTTGTCGTGTTGAATAAAACATTGATTACTTCAAACTGAATGACTTATTATTATAATCAGCACCCTTTTTATAATTTTGTGAGACAACCTAATCAGAAGTTCGTACAATCAAATAGATCCAATTACATCCAACCGGACTTATGGGCAACTGTCAATGTTCCTGGTGGTGCTCTTTCAAGAAACTGAAACTTCATACGGACTCCAGGAATAATTAACACTTTGCACTCATGCAAATTACGGCTATACACAGCTCCCCGCGGTCAGCAGACGTCAGAGTACCCACTTGTTTTTGACGTCGTAATGCAATAATTTTCGAAGGACGACCCTGCATCATAGTTATGTCTGTTTCATCTATGTTAAATACCCTAGAAGGCGGAAAACTATGTATTTGTCTTTAAAAGGCTCAAAAATATTGAAGAATGATGAGACAGCTTCTTTGTTGAAACCCTTAGCTCGTGCAGTTTCAGGCAGTCGAAGAGATAGCTTATTTCGTTCTAAAAAGGAACGAAGCCAATGCCAGTCAGCCATTTTGTATGTGTCATTAAAGTGAGCAAGATGGTGTTTTGTAGCAAGCTGATAAGCAAGACCTTTAAGATTTCTTGTTGCCAAACAACATGCCTTCCATGTTTTTAACATAATCGAACAACTGTTGTTCCAGTTCAATTGTGGAAATGTTAGTTTTCTACTACCAAGCACTTTGAAATGCCCAGTTGCATATTTATTCTTCTCCTTGAAGCTTCTCTCTAAAGTAGACTTTGGCACTCCAAATTGTTTTGCAGCCCTTAATTAGCCATAGCTGCCATTTTATATGGCTTCCAGAACTTCAGACCAAGACTGCCGATTAGTTTTCCTTTTTTATATATGTGGAATCTGAAAAATTTATTAATACATACAATATTGTGCAAATATTTGAACAACTAAAATCATATCTTTTGTAATAAGCCATTAATTGTTTTTTCATAGTACTTTATTCCTTATTTAATTCATTGAGGTAAAATGGGATATCCCTAAAAAACAAAGTCAAATGCACCGGCTCAGAACATTCTGTTGACTAAATACGAATGACGTGCTTCTTGTGTGTATCAGCATACACGATTCTGGGGCCAGCGCGCCCTGTTGCCATCTTCAGTAAGTGGGAAACGATTGCATCCCATTTTAAGCCCTTACTCCTTTTCATGGTTTCAAAAGGTTCACTTTTAATCTAGCACAACTTTAACGTGGTTTTGATGCTCGAATTTTATATATTTGCAACTGTTAAATGCTTGACCACAACGCCGCACCGCACCTAGCACAGCACAAAACCTATCATTCCCTAGCACATCTCACCTTGCACATCGCGGAATTAATGGCCCCATCGAAGCACCGCACATTGCCTAAAGCTATCACCAGAAGCTAAAATTTTGCTGAAGTGCAGTCACAGTTTTCGACTTTTCGTTAAAGCGTATAGGCAAAATGCAACACTCTAATTGCAGTTCCTCTGAAGAGGACGAAATTTTGTGTGAAATTAATAAGTGGAATTATTTAAAAAATTTAAAAAGAAATACAAACCGTATTCATGAAATTAACAGGAAGAGAAGTGATTTTGGTGAAATTCATCATTTATATAAAGATCTCCGAAAAGACCGACAACGGTTTTATGAATATATGCGCATGGACGTCGTATCAACATTTGACTACATTTTAGAGAAGATTGACGGAAAAATTGTGAAAATTTGGATGAATTTCCACAGACAACCAATAGGTATAGCAGAAAGACTAATGATCACGTTACGGTATGGAAATTGTTTTCTTTATTATTTTACTGTATAGAATTACAAAAATTGAAAAACCAAATAAAAAATTACGATATTGTGTGTTCGAATGCATTTTCAGAGTTTTCGGCATTCTGTGCAGAAATTTTTTTATCAGTTAACACTGACTCTGAAGTGGATGCATTAGAACTGCAGTGTTGATTGGAAACCGTTATTACTGAAAATACATTCGGTAAAATGTGTGGCTGCTTAACATTACTAGGCTCCATATCCTGATCGTAAAATTCTTCCTCAAGAAGTTTCATAACTTTAATGCGAAATCTCATCTTTTGCCGAGGAGCTATTGACCTGGCAGCAAGCTATTAAAAAATGAGGTATCCTCATCTACATCTTTCTCCATCCGCTTCTCGCGAGTAGTTTCCTTTCGCTTACGGTATTGTAGTTTTTCTTTTTCTGCATCCAAGAAAGCAAGACCAAGGGGATCCATATTTTGAGGGCGCTTTCTGCCTGCAGATATTTTTGGTATATTGGAGCAAGATGGAGTGCTTGAAAGTCCTGGCGACGGCGATAGCACAAACTGAATAACAGCACCAAGTTCTGTTGCACCTTCACTAATATTTTCTTCGATAAATATTTCAGAAGAAAATTCTTTAATGAAACTATCTGTTGTCTTGAGGGGTGTAAATTGATTCTTGAGGAACATAAAATTTTGGCAATAGGACCACTTAATATCCTCCATTTTTCCTCCAGCATCTCCATATTTTTTGCAAGAGACTGCTGTGAACTTTTTACTGAAAGTTTCGCGAAGACGCTTCCGCTTCCCTTTTGCCTCTGATTCTATAAGAAAATTAAAATTATTAAAAATGAAATGACTACAGTGTGGAAATACAAAAAAAAAATATTTTCTAGGTTTTTTAGAATGTGGTACATCTTTCAGAGGTTTAGACTTTTCTTTTCGTATGGGGAAAACAACAATCGCAAAAATCATAAAAGAAACAGTTGGAGCAATCTGGACTACTTTATATCCAATACGTATGAAACATCCATCACAACTAGACTTTAAGGACATCACAGAAGATTATTTTAAAATTTGGAATTTCCCGCATTGCGTGGGATCTCTGGATAGTAAACATATTCGCTTACGTCGGCCTTCATATTCCGGATCAATGTATTATAATTATAAAGGTTTTTATTCGATAGTCCTTCAAGGACTAGTAGATGCTCACTATATAAAATTAAATAAATATAAATGTTGGCTCCTTTGACAAACAAAGTGATGGAGGAACTTTTAAAGCATCTGAATTATTCAA
Source organism: Dioctria linearis (assembly GCA_963930735.1). Classification (NCBI taxonomy): domain Eukaryota; kingdom Metazoa; phylum Arthropoda; class Insecta; order Diptera; family Asilidae; genus Dioctria; species Dioctria linearis. The sequence goes on along the minus strand of OZ005741.1, from coordinate 49,568,015 downwards.
ACAAATCTCAACTGAAACTCTAAATTTATCTGAGGAAGATGGACTACCAAATTCTTTCATAAAAATGCCTTACGTTATAATAGCAGATGAAGCTTATCTGCTTATGAAGAATCTTCTAAAGCCGTATAACAGACAACAATTGGATTCTGACAAAGAGTATTTCAACAGACGTCTATCATGTGCGAGACGAACAGTCGAGTGCTCTTTCGGTATAATTACAAATAAATTGGCAAATTCTGGAAAAACCTATCGCGACCGATGTTGAATTTGCGATAGAAATAGTACAATGTGTTTGCATTATTCATAATGCAATAATTGAACTTGAAGGTATGAAACATAATCTACAATACATTAAACTCTATCCTAGGAAAGGAAGTAGGAACATTCCAAGGGGTAGAACATCAACAGAGGCACAAAATATCCGAGAAGCATTTAAAATATACCTATGTCAGAATCCTATCATTTAAATTTAAAAGAATTTATTGTATGACTGCCTGAAGAAATACTTTTTTATAAAAGAAATCTTGCAAACTGGGTACATTTTTAAGCCTCATTCTTTTGAAACTTCCTCCCATAATTTGCTTAACACAATTTTGTTGTGATGATTATTATCATATTTGTCCCAAATAGCTGATTTTACTTGCACTGCATCTATTAAACCTTCCATTTTAATTAAATAAACTGTTAAATCTGCGAATTTCATTCGATTTAACTGTGATCAAGGCACTCTACTTTAAAAATTTATTAAATAAACAGTTGAATCTGCGACTTTCACTCCAGTCGCTATAAATAATACAAAAGAAATAGCAACTCATTTCCTGTGTGCAGTGCTAGGCTCAGTGCAATGGTTGGTGCGTGGGGCAATGCAAGGTGCGGTGCACCACTGTGGCCATTTCTATTTGAAATAAGGGATGAATTTTATCATCGCACACCAAGCTCAGGGCGATGCATTGTGCGGTACTAGGTGCGGTGCGGCGTTATGGCCATGCCCTAAGAAAATAAGAGTCAAACTATTCCCAACTGAAGGTAAATGTTGATTTGAAATAAAAATAAAAATATTCTTGTATTTATCAAAATGAAAATTCAGTTTGAAAGTTTTTATGCCATTTCGTGCATTTATCGACCTCCCCTCGTATTACTCAAAACTTTTATAAAGTACATAGGGTAAAAGCACCAATTTACGGCCACATAAGCATTTTCTTCACTTCAATTGGCGACAGCATTAGCAAAAATTATTGCAGCCCCTTATAATTTGTGTTAATTAGTACAAATATAGTATTTTCAACATTTTACTTAAGCCATATTATTTAAATTTTATGTTTTCATCATTTATTAGCAATTTAAGTAGATAGTATGATAGTCACCAATTTACGGCCATGGTATTCCCAAATCCGGCCAGCAGGTGCACCAATTTCCGGCCAATAACTTTTTTTTACGAAAAACGCTCTAAATTTTTTTTTTTTAAATTTATTGATTTTTAACTTAATTATTAAAAAAATATATTAAACATTTAATAAGGAAAAAATATATATAACAAAAAACAGCATAAAAATATTCATTGGTGGGTCTTTTCAGGAAATACTTGTGATAACATAAAATAAACTATATTCCATAAATTAAAAAATCACATTTTCGCAAATACTGATAAATCTTAAACCTAACTTCCTATAATTCATTGAAAAAGTGCGTTTATAGCATTAAGCTGGGAATGCAAGCATTGCACATAAATTCGCATGCCCATGGCTTCTAGATAGCTAGTAAATGGGGTACATTTTAAATGGTACCATCTGGGGCACTGGTCGCAACCTACATTTTTTAAAAGATCATCTTCTACATCACTGATGAGGTCATCATTACAAGCTGCGCAGTGCTCTTTATCTGCCCTTCTTGGTGATTTTCCACAACGCCTTCTTTTTTTAATATTTTCCTTGTTTTCCAACTTTTCAAGTCTTTTTTTAAGACGTTGTTCTTTCCTTTCCCTTATCGATTCAATCTTTTATTGCTTCTCTTCTTCTTTCCTGTTATGAATGCTGCGCCACTTTTCACAAGAGATAGCGCTTGGCAATTTTTCTTTAATATGCTTTCTGTCAGCAAAAATAAGCATTGGCTTCGGAATGGCGAACAGCTAAGCGAATGACGGCTTGTCGATGGAATAAGATTAGGAGTCACGTTCGGTGATAAATATCGATTTGATGTTGAAGGACGGGATTGTTCAGGTGTTTTAGGACGAGATCGATTAAGAGTGATTGGACGCAACTGTTCAAATGTAGCAAAATGAGATCTTTCAGGTGTTAGGTTTGGCAGCGGGGTCTTGTCTTCACCTCTTTGAGACACAGCAGATACAGCAGCACATTCATCAATTATCCGAACCAAGGAACCATCGTTTCCTACTTCGTATGTACCAGGCTCAATTTCATCTGGTAAAAAATTTTGAAAGTAATTGATATTCTGTTCAGATTGTGATTGACTTTGTTTTCTCTTCTCAATTTCTTCTATGACCACATCGGGATCGATTCCTCTTTTCAGCAAATTCGACCTTATTTCCATAATTGTTTGTGTCAAATCACAGCAACAGGCCATTCTCGGTTCTTGAACATCTGCTAAAACTGGGATGGCACTGTGAAGCGCTTCCATTGTGTTTTTCACACACTTGCTGTAATTAACGGCGCTCTCGTTAAGCGGAAATAGTCCACATTTCCTGAATCTATTTTTTATGCTTTGTGGCAAGGAAGTCATTTTTATAACTTCATCTAACAAAGGACAAAAATTTGCCTTTGAAATGACTGTGTTGATATTGTTTCTCTGCCATTCTATTACAGTTTCTTTCCACTTAGGCTTCAGTGGCTTGAAAACGCTTACGTCAGCGGGCTGCATCATATGCATCGTGTTGGGTGGCAAACCATACAAAATTATTCCATTATTATTGCAAAACTCGCTGAGTTCTACTGACAAATGGGACTTGTGCCCATCTACAAAAAGTAGTACTGGTTTTTTTATGTTATGGTCATGAAGCCAAGGATTCACCCCGTTGGCAATATACTCGAAGAATACTTCGCTTACCATCCAACCAGATTCTGACCGCCCCAAAAACCAGTTAGGAGGCATGCTATTAACAATTTCTCTCGGTGGACGAATGTAGGGGAAGACAACCATTGGAACCACTGTTTCTCCACTTGCAGTGAACACTAATAGAACTGTTATGGTCTCTTTTTCGTTTCCTGGATTTATATGGTAGAAATTTTTGGAGCCTCTGGGGGCTAAAACTTTACCAGTCTTAGGACATAAATTAAAGCTCGTTTCATCACACCGTTTAAAATGCGCCGAGGATCTTCAAAAATGTTTTCTGAATTTATTTCTTTGAGGTATTCTCGTAGCTCTTTGAACCATTTTTTTATTATTTCTTCTGTAATGATCACTCGGGCCTTACTTATACCCTCTGCAGTACGGTGAACTATGTTGGGATGACGTTAAAGGAATAGATGGAACCATTTTTTTACCAGGACGTCCATTTTTAAAAGGCGTAGATCGCCCGTCCTCAAGTACAATTTTTTGGACGGTATTTAGGAGATCATTTTTTTTTTATCGGTAGTGCGCATTTACACAGCGAAATGCACCATTGAACCAATTTTTGTTCTTCTATTGTTGTCAAAATGGTATCCACTCGACGTTTTCCAATGGTTTCGGGTAATATACCTTTTAATTTGTCCTGCAAGGTGCTACGAGGAACCCCATACTTGGAACTAGCTGATCTGATTGAAAGTTTTCCATTACGTATTTCAAACATCGCCTCCTTTAAGCTTTCCCCGGAATAGATTAAAGACTTTTTAGCCCTCGATGTTGAAGCCATAATCTACATAACAATAAAAATAAATTTTAATAATTCGATAATAGGTATTTGTTGTCTTTTTATTTATTAAATTATATGTAAAACCGATTCAGCCGGATTTGTATATACATTATTTTAATTTGTGGCCGGTAAAAGGATTTCGTGGAAATGTACGGATCCTAAAACCGGCCATCGATGACCGGAAATAGAATCTTTTGTCTAGCAAGTATCCTAAAATCGGCCATAGTAAATTTGGTTTATAGTTCCGTGTTTTTTCCAAAGTCTTCTTATTTTTTAAATCTAGACATCTTTTTCTTTAAAACAACACCAAAAACTATATACGAGAAAACAAGATATTTAGTGCTTACCTTATTAAATATGCTCACTCTCACTAGCAAAATTAGATAAATTTCACAGCCGCGTTGTTGCGCGCTTGACAGATCGTGTTAAAATGGCTCATCCCTATGAGACTTGGAGACAAAGAATACTTGAGTTTGAAAGAATGAGAAGAGTAGAGATATAAGAGTATTATTCGGGCAAGAAACTGCTTGTATACAGTTTTAATATTTATATTTTGTGTGAATGTGGCCGGAAATTGGGAACTGGCCAGAAATCGGTGCTTTTACCTAATTCATGTAATATGAAGAAATAATCTTTAATCTCCTCTCCTACCTAATACAATTTTTTGATAATCTCGATATAAATTATTTAGCTGCAAAAAAAATTGTCCACCCTATTTTCCATAACTGCTATGGCTGATATTTTTCGAACACATTATTTCACTACATTAACAAAGTTCACCCCAAGATTTAAAAAACAAAACAAAAAAATGTTCACAAGTTGTCGAACTACCTCATTTCTTTGGTGCTTGGGAACTGAATGTACATATTTCAACGATGAAATGAAAATTATTCACACATCTGTAGAGAATTTATTTATTGTTGTCACCCTATAAACCAAAACAAAACCAAAAAAAATCTGGATAAACCAATAAATCACATTTATCTCATGCCGGAATTATGTTTTAATCATAGAGATTTTATGTGATGTCCATCATATCTCTGAATTGCATCACTTTCTTATTCATCCGATTCGTGGTTTAAGTGACCTCACAACAACAAAGTATAAGTAATCTCGTAATTAGAATTCAGTCATTATTCTTGGTAGATATTTTTCTCATCTAAAATGAACCATTAAACTCTGACGTAAATATAATTTCCGTGTGATTTCAATAAGAGCTTTCCCAGATGGATAAATTATGACTGGCCAAGGTTAAGGCCACGACACACAACAGAGCAAATACTCTACACAAATTAGAAAAAAAAAACAAAAAAACAATAAGGTTAGTGCAAGACAATTATATCAGGCGGCGGCACACCTTTCAATAGAGAGTGGCGCATTCTATGTATCGCTTTGATCATAAAATTAAGTAAAAATAAATTCACATTTCCAGAAACGGGAAGACATGCATAAACCAATGTGTAAGGGTTTATACATAAAAAAAAAATCTTAATATTTCTTGTTCTTATCTCATCCCATATTCACACACAACTCACTCTATCTAATTCATCCAATCTATATATACATATATACATAGCTGAAGAAGAAGAACTAGAGTGTGCCTGAATTTTCTTATCCCGCTTGTCAGGTAAAAGGTAACGCAACTCGATCAAGTTGTTGATGTGAACCCATTTTTGCGGGGGATTCGTACAATTATAATGGATGGACCTCTGTTTCCTGTTTTGCAGATCACTTTTTCTCTATACATATATAGATAAGTCACAGTTCCTATATAGAATCGCATGAAGGATACATTAAAGAAACCATAAAACACGAACGAACCCTAGCAATTGATGAGCATTCTATGTACATCCCAGGCCTCCTCCTCACAAGGTTTGCCACACAGTCAATTGTTTAATTTGCATACATTGGTCTCAAGTAATTATAGGTATCTTGCTGTAATGGCAGCCTTCTAAATTAGCAATTTTCGTTGCAGTATGGTATTTGCACTCTAATTTATCTAATGAGAGTGAACAATGAGATATGCATGCCAAGGCCTGTGAGAATCAATTTTTCCTTTTTTTTTATTCTTTATTTCTGTTGTTGTATTTTCAATTTTCTATTTGAAAAAAAAAGGCAAAAAAAATTTATATTTAGGGATTGATATCTGTTGGAGTTAATTGAAAACTATTGTCTCTGCTCATAGGCAAAAGATTATTAACTCAAACAATTGGAGATCGATAGATATGCACTTGGCTCAAGGTAGAATAAAAGTTTTCCAAGTTGCCATGTGCACATTTGTGTCCCTGAGAGTAATATAAATCTGGTTTAGCAGCACTGTCAGAGTTGCTGGAAAAAAGTAATGAACAATTTTAATTGGAAAATTGCAAGTAGATTTTGCTTTAGGGTTTTACATATTTTGCGCTTTTATTTTATTGAAAAATTAAATTGAACTGTCTGTGGTTGGATGGTTGGTTCAAGAGGGAGATGAGCTGTAATATAAAAGCTATTACGGCCACTGAAAAGGCCTATTATACTAATCGTCACATCTCCTTAAATCAGACTAATTCGCTGTTTACCAACCCACCGGGATGTAACTGTGCAGGTTTGCCAAAGGTTTCTGTTGCCAGGAATTCACAGAAATAATGTTATACAGTCTCATCACCCTTCAGATAAAGTTTGCAGATAGCATCAAATCCTACATCAATAGTGATAAGGTGTGCTTCCTCAGTTGACAGTGGTCGTTAATCAAACCAGTTTAGAGTCCTTACAAGTTCGGCATACAAGATACCCACAACCAGTACTTGCTCCTTTAGTTTGTCCAATTCAGATATGCCGATCTGGGTTGCAAGTTTGGATGATGGTAAATCACTAACCAAATCTTTATTTTTTTTCTTCTGATGGGAGCTCATATCCAATCAACAAACGAGTTAATTGTTATGGAGGTGCTGTATGTCCTGTTGAACATATGTCAATACATTATACCGCCAAATTTGAATCAGATACAACCACTAGGTAAGATGGCTTGTCAACATCTTTGGAACTCCTTCCTCTCAGAATGAACGTCACTCAGGAGTTTTTCGTTTTGCCACTTTTCAATCTAAACTGAGCTTCCCCAAACTTAAGGATAGATTAGATTCATCAAACTATTAATTATTATCAAGGTAATTGTAAATTATGCCGCCCCCACTGTTAACTGGAAAAACTATTTCATTTCCGCTGACTTAATAATCCAAGAGTAAAATGTCAACAAAATATCAGGACAGCACTGCCGCACTTTTGAAATTAGAAAACTTAGGACTATAAAAACTGTACAGATCATCATTAAACTAATCCCAATCATATTCCAAATAGAATATTCTAGAATTCTATTAAGAAAGCGTTGTTTAATTGGACCTACCTACCACAAAAAACAGAAGAGGAAAGAAAAAAACGAAAGACTTAAGCGACGAACTTAAAATAATTATAAAATTTTTCCTCTTTTGTGTAGTTTCTCCTGTCCATTTAGAAACACTTTTTTGATTACAGTTTAAGTACCGTACATAAATATCTCATTTCCATCAAATTGATGAATGAAGAATACGCTAAATCCCAAAATTGATACCATAAATAATTGCAATTTACAATTCAACATCATCACATGGAATTATTCTTGTAATTGTCATTTATATCTATTGCCGACATTTTAACCACTCTAGATTATGCGCACTGAACCATCAGCAATTGAAAAGCACACACACACATGTATGTATACCAGCAACGTATAGGCTCAACATTATTGTTCGAGCGTGTGAACTAATTATACAAAACAGAACGCGGATGTAACTGCACAAATTATGCTACAGATCTGAATAGGTTGGCCAAGTGGCGTTTATCTTTGTGTAAAATTGCAATGGCAGGCAATGCGCAACATTACTATCCTATCCGCGCCTAAGCCAGTGAGAGCTGAACATGTTAAAAGGTGCTAACATTTCACGTTATTGTTGCCGCGATTATACTTGGACGGCAATTGCTTTGGTGATAGGTGTAAACATGTTTTACACCCCATATCAAAACCGACATTCGCACTAATCTCAAGTTAAAAGTTGTCGCCCAAATGATATGAGATGCAATTTTCAATGTTCCACTTATTCCGACATGAAGCGGCCGACGGTGCGGTGTGACGGTACTACCACGACGCCAATTTGCTTGATTTGCTGGGAATTTTTCACTTGGCTAAACGATCTTATTCCTTTTCTCAGGTGATGACGTTTTCGATGGAGATTTGCTTTGATTGTGCTGCGGCGAATTATGTATGTTTATTAATGCTGTTGCGCGATTGCAGTAGCTGATTAAATGAATTTTAATTAAGATTGTTTTTTGATTGCAAGGAATTATACAAATTATGGCGGTTACGCTCATATGTGTAATTATGCGGATTTAACGCATAAAATTGTCTAATCAAACTGATGAAAAGTTGATTTTACTAATATACATACATATGAGAAGTTTTGGGTACTCATTGAAGGTAGTATAGCAAGAAATCGAAGCTCTATCAATTTTTAATTAAATTATATTTTCTTACATAAAGCCAATAAACGTGATCTTAATGAAATTAAAAATGTGAAAATGATTTTTTTTTTCTATTTCTAAAATATTTATGCACCTCTAAATGTAAAACATTAAAGTTCCTCCAATTAGTTTCAACCATTTCTATAGATTTCAAATTCCTTTACCATACTAGAACCAATTTTAGCAATTACATTTCAAAAATTGCTTTTAAAGGTTCGCTACTGAAATCGAATAAAACTAGTCTTGTCAATTCCATTCAGAGATTCTCTGAGCAATCTAATTTGCTTGAAAATAGAAGAAAAATTGCAACATCTCCTTGGGTGCAGATGTTCCTTAGCCGGATACACGTTTTATTTTGCAGCTGTTCAGCTTTTATCGATTGTGTTGGTGGAGGATGTGGGAGCTCATGAGAAATTTTTTAAAGAATTTTAACTAAATTCGAATTTTTAAATATTTCAAAAGTATTTTAATTAAAACTTTTGATTTTAAAGGTAATTTCCTTTCTATTCATGACATATTTTGTGAAAGATAAAAGAAACGCAAATATCTCCACGTCATATAAGGAATGGTGATTTTTTTTTGAAGTCATGTAAGTTACAAATAGATGTGAGAAGAATGTATGATTAGAAAATTATATGCCAACAGAGTTTAATCTGTGTGTTAAGAACTTTGTTATTGATGTCATAAACAACTTTTGTATCCTGCTTGAAACACTCAAATGTAAAATGACTGTCCTTGTAGTTGAACCGGACTATATACAGGCACTATCGAGTAATGTTTTCATCTGATTTTCATGTAGCAAATCTGAAAATCTGGAGGTATACATATATTCTATAATTGGGCATTTTTAAACTCTTAAGTCTTCCCCAAGACGGTCAGGAATGGAATTTTTATAATAAAACATTTCATGTCTGCTTTTGATTCCTTTTATTAATTTTGTAGCGTCCTAAAATTACTTAACGCTTTGGATTGGAATTTTTTTTCTAAAAACGTTTTACCCTTCGTGTAGGTTGCAATTTAATGGCGATGTTTTTTTCATTTTACGTAAACACATACACAAAACTGCTGTAGCGAGTTGGGTTGGTAGAAACACTACTTGGACATTGGAATAACTTAAATCTTGTGGGTGACTTGGAGCTTTGAATAATAGTTGACCTTTGGCGGAAAACAATTTGAAAAGTTTTTTTTTTCTGAAAATAAATCACCAATTACCAAAGCTATATTGAATATGATTTCCAATATACACTGATAAGGTGCTTTTAATAACACCTTCAGGGTGCAAGGAGATTTAAAGATATCTAACTTAGGATGGACTTTATAATAGTCCTGTAATGCATTACTGCACAAAAGCAGCATTATATGATCTTTAGATAGTATCACCTTAAATCCGGGTGCAGATTTTTCTTTTTTGCTCTATAGTCCAGTTTTAGCGACTTGAAAATTTTGACCATATGTGTATCCTTGGTTTTCAATAATTCCTGGAATTTTTTTCTGAATACGTCCAGGTAGCTTCATGATTAGCTAACGCAATGGAATTAATTGATTTTTCAACTAATAATTAGCGAGAGGCAATAATGGGTCAAGTGTTACCCGCATGGGTGAATTAAATTTTTTTTTAGTTGCATCATGCTCGCACTAAAAATTATATTCTTCAAAATGAAGGGTCCGTGGGGGCAGTGGTGGACGTAAGTTTTGTGAATTATAAAAATTAAAAATTGTCCTGGCAGAAATGATTATATTACATTTGGATAACCGAAAAGTGATTGGAAATCCCAATTTTCTGTCAATAGTGACAAATTTGACAAAATTAACAAAATTTTTTTAAATATTAAAAGAAAAGAAAAATTGGAATTTTAATACAAAACTCGGCAGAAAATTACATACGCAAGATTGATAGAAAAAAAATTGTGTGTCTCTGAGATCAACCGGTTTTGCTGTTGTGATTTTGTGAAAATGTAAAAAAAAATGTGCTTAATATGATATAGTATAGGTACATTGCGAAAATTTGTACCACTGTCTTCGTGCAGTTTCACAGTTCATGGAAAACCAAATTTCTGATAGGATCAATCAATAGAAAGTGTGCATTTCATCAAATAGTATAAGTTATGGAAAGATAAAATCTAAATTCTATTTTAATGTAGGAAAAGTTTTTCACGAAGGGTTGGGAAGGGCGCGAACGAGACCATACCCCTTAGGGGGGGGGGGGGGGGTTGGCAGTTTCTCTTTTAACTAGCACCATTTTCACAGAAAATTGCTTACTAATTTTCATGAAATTTTCCAGAAACTAAGAATTTGTTATGAGCAAATGCGTGATGGTCAAACTTTCATGATTGAAATTTTGATATATTTTAGAGGATTATATAAGGTAGAAAAAAATGAATAAAATTAAAAGTACGTCTTCCAGGGATAAGGAATATATTGATATTCCTTTTCGCATATATTTTTGAGCTAGAGTTTTTCTTAGGTAGCTTGAAATTCCAACTTTCAAATCAGCCATATTTCTTTATTCTAGCATGAGTAGCAAAACATGTATGAATTTATAAAGTAGGCAAGGACACCACTTTTTTGAAATTTTAAAATGCTATAACTGGTGAAATACGCAATGTACAGGAAAAATTATTAAATTGTATTTCTGTTTTCTCAAACCCTCCAAATATGTAAAATTAAAAAAGAAGATTGGTAATGGTCATGTCACACATGTTGCCTATTTGATATGGAATGAGCCATATACCTCTGGCGAGGTTGCGACACCGAACGTCCATTTTGCGTGCACCAATGTCAGCATTGCGCCCACTTTCTGCCACAGATTTCACCAGCACCGCATCGGTTCCAGAATTCAAGGTTCTGAGTACTACTAACACATTGGGAATATATATATACAGGGTGTTCCGGAAATGTCTTTAGTCCTTTAAAGGGATGAAAGTAGAGATCATTTGGGTCAAAAAAGTACATATACTTTTATATCGAACTCCGCTTGGTTTTCGAGTTAAACGATAATATCGATTTTCGAGATTTTGCATACCTCTTCAGAGTAATTTTGTTATAAGTTCTATTGTAATTAATGGATTGTGACATTCAAACCATTATTTAAAAGAACACATATTGACCTTTCTAAGAATGTATAATAAGTTATAATTGTGCCGTCAATTATTTAAAAAAAAAACAGTTTTTCGTATGATTTTTTATTTCCCCAACATTTTTGTCGCGTTTCAGTGTACATTTATTCGAAATATCACCATTGCACGAACTTGGCAAAACTATGAAAAACTTTGCGCATTATGTCCCCTTTCCAAAATGACCTCCCTAGGTGCTATCAACAATAACAATCAAAAGTTGTAAGCAAACATTTGGTGGATGTGCCCATCGAGGTAATCTACAGTTTTTTCGTAGGATTCTATTTCCTCCTACAGTTTTCAACCTACGACAACCATTTATATGTCATTGTACGGGAATCTTAACTGGCTATTAGATAGGGTACTTTTCGATTTCGAATTTCGAAAATGGAGGGGGTAATTTCGAAAAATTTCTTTGTAAGAAGTTAATTACAAAATTTAATTTTTCAGCGTCTGCAACACATTTGATTTTCAATTATCTTACTGATAGATTTCAGAGTGTTTTCTGCAATGGTTCTTCTTCATCTCTTCTGCGAGTTGGTTCTGGTGTGCCCCAAGGATCGATTCTTGGTCCTTTACTTTTCTTGTTGTTCATTAATGATATCTTCGAGTGTGTTACACATAGCAGGCTTCACTTATATGCTGATGATGCTCAGCTATACGACTTACTAAGCATTCTTCGTTGGACTATGGTCAGTGCCCTGAAGCTTAATGCCAGTAAATCTAACTGTTTGTTAATTGGAAGAAGCAATACTGACACTACTGGCTTCTCTCCTCTTATGATCGGAGAGGAAATTATTCCTTTTGTAGAGACTGCTCGCAATCTTGGAGTTATATTTAACAATACTCTAACCTGGGATAATCATATCTCTGTGGGCCTCCAGTCACTTTACACCTACTGCAACAAGATTATTCTTATGCTGATCTGTCCTTGTTTCTGTGCTCATCTTCGTGTGTGAAGTGTATGGCCAGCTTGATTACAATAATTCACATAAACTTCAGATGGCATTTAATGCTATGATCAAATACATATTTAATCTGCGTAGATTTTACCATGTGTCGCCCTTTAGTAACTCTGTATTTGGTTGTGGACTTTTATGCTATTTGAATTATCGGTGTCTTATTGTCCTGGTCAAGTTAATTAAATTTTGTTGTCCAGCATACTTGTTTCGCCTTCTCAATTTCGGCAATTCTAACAGAAATAGCAATTTAATATTGCCCAGATTTTCCTACTTAACTTCCCAGCGCCTGTTCTTCGTTCATACAATCAAGCTTTGGAACTCTTTGCAAGCGTCTTGGCAGGCTCACTCTCCTCGATCAGGCGACTTATTATGAAACATCTTAGGGCTTCAGAATTACACGCATTTTAATTATGTGATTTTGTTTTTGTTCGGTCAAGTCACTCAGCAATTTAACTGAGATTTAATGGTGTAGTATGGATTAGTAATGTTATGCACTATTTTGTAAACACTTTATCTGAATCTGAATTATGTACTTAACTCTATTTGTATGTTTTTCTTTTGTATTATACAGACCAATGCAATGTATTTAAAGTAGCTTTGAACCTCTCTATTACATAGGCACTTGTATTATTTTATTTTATTTTTTACCTACTAAAATATCTTGTATCTTACTGATGCATTGCCATGAATATATATGTATAGTGTTGTAGTTATATATATAGTATATATATAATAATTTGAATTGAATTGAATTGAAATTGCGTTTATTGTAAATAATTAAATAAATTTGTTTCATTGTTTATGAAATTATGATTAAGTTATTGAAGATAAAGAAAACAGAGGCTTTATGGTCCAGTCGAGATTTTAGCAAATTAAAGTTCTATAAAGTTCTATATCTTCAAAAACGGAGCTCTTAAGTGCCCAAATGTGCTCAGGACGCGATTATAAAGCCCTATCTTTCCGACTCCTTTTGGACTAGGAACACATATCCCCCCCCCCCCCCCAAGCCAAATCGCGCTACTGAAAGTCTTTACTGGAAGTATTTGGTAATAATTACCTACATAAAAAGTGTTTGTTCAGTTGGGAGTGCCAATTATTTTATGTTATTAGTATCATATTACCCACATAATTTTCAATAGACCGATTTTGGCAGAAAATTATATTTCCGCATTCTGCACATCGAAATGAATGATTTAAATCTAATTTGCGTTATTTTTTGAAGTTATGTCAATACTGTCACGATTTAGCAGAATGACTTTTATAATAATATAACCATTTTCACCACCGCCCTCCACTATTGATACGTACCCTACATTTACAAGAATAATTTTTAGAGTTGGGTATAATCTACCTGAAAGATTTGTAATTCACCCATAGAAGAGATTATTAGTATTAATACTATTAATAATTTTAAATTGATTTGAAACGGTTAATTTTGATTAGGAATATGATGAGAAAAATCACAAGAAAGAGAGGCATGAAACTCCGAATAGGGTAAAAAGTCAATAAAAGGTCGCGCTTTGGTAGGAGAAAAGGAACAGGAAAGGAATCGGAGCCGTAAATAAGAAAAGAAGAATTTCAGTGAAAGATTGTTTCTGAGAATTAGTAAAGATGAAACCTGCAAAATTGATTATATCATTAATGATAAGAATATGCGGTATCTATGCACTGCGAAAAAGAACGCTCTAAGAAACCTCCTGAATCGCTTTCCTGGAACCTCATAGCGCTTCTTTTCTCCAATCCAGTCCATTGCTTTTTAATATAAGCATGTCCGCAGATGCAAGCGATTCAATGCTGTTCTTAAGAAGTGCTCCTAGGAGGTATACTAAATGATGGGCAGAGAAATTTTTTGAAGGTCTCTTTTCAAAAGTTTTAATGAGCTTTTTGAATAATTATTGCAGTGCTTCTTCTTAAATCTCATAAGAGGACTTCAAGGTCCTTCAACTTGCTTATGATTATTTGTGATATTAAATTTTATTAAGTTGATTGAATAAGCCAATATTCTCCCTTTTATTCGCGCTTATATTAACCAATACTTCTAAGTACTCTGAGCTGCACATTAAAAATTAGAAATGAGTTACTTTGCACAATAGTGAAAAAATCCACAGTTTAGATTTGTGGAAAATTAGATGAAATCACCCTTTGTTGCACTTCTACTAGAGCTCATCAAATAATCTTTTATAGAGTTACTTTTATACTTGCACCTTTGCTTATTTTTCTGGATAGGTCAGTGAATATTCTTCTAAAGAGCTGCCAAAGTATGGCTAGGGAAGTGCTTAAATTGTGTTTTCAGAAGCGTTGGTAGACAATATCAACATTTAGACAGGCACACTCTTCTACAATTATTTTATGAAATTCTGCATGAAGGAATTTTGCATTTACAGTTATTGTTCCACTGAATTTATTCGGTACATAAGAATGAAACTGCTGCTGAAGCTCAGCTACAAAATTATTGTTGAAGTTCTCTGGGTAAGCATTAATCAGATTTTCATATTCCTGAGAATACCATTTCACTTTCAGATGATGATAAAATGACATTATGTGGCACTTCGTTTAGTTGATCAGCTAATGATTTATATATGTTTTAGTTGACGTCATCATTCTCTAGAGCTTTATGCAAATTGTATAAAATCTTATTCCGAAAATTCAACATAAAGACGAATTCTAATTCTTGCATCTTATTGGCTATATTTATCTGCTTCTCTTCTAGAATGTCCTTTTCGATATTGGTTTTCGGCTATACAATCAAGTACTTTTAAAATTTTAGAAAATCATTTTATTACCTTTTCTGTAGCCATAGCATGTGCCGCCCCTTACTGGTGTCAATGAGACATTTTAAGATACTTTTCATTCCAATACAACTTTCAAGGATTTTGCACCGGCTGGTTGATGCTGGAAAAAAAATACCTGGCTGTAGTCCACAGTACTTTGACCAATTAGATTTAATGAATGGGCTGCATAGGGTACATATGTATATAGCAAATTTGCTTTTTTTCAATCATTTTTTCCTGCATCTCCTTATAAGAAAGAGAGATGTATGTAGTCATTGGCCATTTAATTGCCAAAGCATATTTTATATAATTAATCAAAACGTTTTGAACAATTTACCGTAGTAAGAATAGTTCGATGGAACTAATCAGACCTCCCTTAGTTGCGTGGAACCAATCAGAAATATTAACAGACTCTACATGTGGACTCGACTCCGTTACATTCCAGCTTTTGTAGAATAGCAATTTCCCTCTGTTACACGCATTGTAACAATTCAAATCCCCTTTGCTCCTGATGCTCCAAACACGTGCTTAGTTTGCTTAATGGTTAATTCGGCCCTGGATATGTGCAATAGAAAAAGACAAGCGACAGCGATTGAAAATGGATACTTCGCGAAAGATGACTAATTAAGTATGGACTTAAACAACTTTAGGTTCGAAGAATCATGCAATGGAAAAGGACAAGCGACATCTATTGGTTTGGACAGTAAACAACTTTAGGTTCGAAGAATCATATAACGTGCAATGGAAAAGGAAAAGCGACATCTATTGGTTTGGACAGTAAACAGCTTTAGGTTTGGAGAATCGATATTTCTGGAAGTTCAGAAGTTTAGTTCATTGCCAGTATCATAAGAATTCCGATTTTTCGAAATTCACATCTTCTTTTTGATGCGAAAAGCAATTGAGTTTTACAGTACTGAAGTATTACTGAAATTATGAATTAAAAAAATAAAATTTTACAAAGTCCAAAATGCTTAATCAGTTACCTACTAAGCTCTGTAAAAGTATCTATGCTTGGCCGTACTGAATATCGGAATTCACTCTCATGTCGTGTTGTAGAGAGTTCTTATTTTTCATTGAAACTCTGCACATGCATAGAGATAACACTGCTCAAGTCTCTTTTTAAGTTTGGACAACTAACCTGCTTTCAGATTTTGTGCGCTTGGCTTTCCAAGTCAAACGGAAATTAGCTTTTTACAAACTTCTTCCTGAACGAATTGCATTTTATCTAAAGGAAAGTTTGCTACCATATCTATGATCATTATCATCACTTCCAGAAGGAGTCTTTCATATGAGCAATTGCTCATAACTCCCAACCGGACAATATAACAAAATTCAAAATAGGCCCCCAACTTTCCTTATCGGCTTCATGCAGTTCTTGCAGGAGATGTGAGCCAAGCAATCTTTAAAGTTTTCCTGAGAGAGCCAGGCAGTGACAACGAAAATGAGTTACCGTTTCGGATTCCTCTCCGCATCCTCTGCCTCCTGGATCTTCAACAAGCCACATCCTATGTAGGTGACCTCTGACAAAGGGGGTCATCCAACCAAAGGCGACTGTATTGGCAGTCGGCCCAAGCCGAGATAATAGAAGCAAGGTATTTTCGTGCAATCCCAATTGTGGAGGAGAATGCCTTCGAGGTTACACAAAGACGAGCAAGTTCGTCCGACTTTTCATTCCCACTAATGCCGATCTGACTTGGCACTCAAAGCACCAGTACCCTGTTGTTCCGAGAAAAGATACCTTCCCGCTTTAAGGATGGCCTTGACTTCTGCCTGGAAAACTTTTTCAACTGTGGTGTTTTCTTTCGATTTGGAGCCGTCTATATATATGCGGGGGCTTGTCAATCTTTGAGCACAGAATGTGCCCTATCTGGAATTTTCGATTTAAAGTTACTCTTCAGCATAGTCTCAAGGAGGCAATCGCGCAGTCCCCCCTATATCTATACAAAGAACGATGGACTGCACGAATTCAAAGATGGTTTCATGTGGAACTGTTGTACCAGTGTGAAACCAGCTCTGATTGTGATACAGCCTCAACGCAGCGATTGGCTCTCCCTCCTTCTTGACGTGTATATGCACGACGTGTATGTTGTGGATAACCTCACAAGCCCCCGAGCTATAGTTACTTGAGAGCGCCGCTTACACTAAGGAGGTACAATCTTTGAATCTTCTCCAATATCTTGCGATGTTTGGCGAATCCCATTGTCTTCCACCATACCATAGAGCCGTAGGTTAGAATGGGTCAGTCCATAAGATCATTCGCGCGATTTTAATCCCCACTTTTCCCCTATAGATCTGCAGCACTTCGCGAACGCTCGAAGAACTTTATTCGCTCTGTCCTCATGGTGTTATTTCTAGCTTAGTTTTCTGTCTAATATGATACCTAGACATCTTACCCTATCCTTCAGTTCTAAACATGTGAATCCGATAGAGGGCAGGTTCGATCTGGTAACGTTCTTGTTCTTAGTAAAAAAGTATAGATCGATTTTCAATCGATTAACGCAAAGTCCGAAATCCGTAGCCAAGTCTATGACTAGTCGTATCGCAGTCTGCACCAGTCCGCAGAGTTCAGACTCGTATTTACCGATGACCAAGATCACCAGGTGATCTGTATATAATACTGCTCTTTACTCCATCCGGGTGAGTGTTAGCAAGAGATCATCCATAATAAGCACCCACAACAAAAGTGATAAAATATCGCCGTTAGGGGTGCCCCCCTGTATTGTTTGTACCCTGCCCATAACATAAACATAAAAGTTGCAAGAAAAAATTTTAATTTCCCAAGGCCATTACACTCATAAAAATCTTAAAATAAAATAATTTAAATATACAAAACCCACCTACGGCGGCTAAATATGCTGCACTTACATAAAAATCAAATCAGCACTAGCGCACCATTTGTTACAATTATTATTATTCAAAGTCATTTGGGCCTGTCAGCATGTAAGCAAGCACCGGCAACAAAACCAGGATCGAAACAAAGATTTATCCCACTTTATCAAAGTGTGTTCAATTAGTGGCGAATCATTGATTCAAAGTGCCACAGTGGACTGTTTGTTGTACATATACTCAATTATAAACAACGCTACGATTTCGTAACAATTTCACTTGTCGTTCAACTACAGTGCAACAATTGAACTTATTCAAGAGTTCCCGTCTCATATAAGTCGTCGTCGTCGCTGTTGTTGTTCGTGTGTGGGTGATTTGATTGCGTTGCTCAGTTCATATAGACAAAATGCCTGCAGGAATCCTACCACATCTGGTGGAGATCTTTAGTCAAGCATCAATAATACTACAATTTTCCGAACTGCCATTAAGTCAAGTGTGCGAAAATGCTATTGCACATATATACAAAAAAACATTTCGAGCGCAAACATTGACTTAAAATGTGCTCTGTGCACGCAGCACACTTAACAATTTCCCAAATGCCCAACCGATTGCTCACCTATTCCAGGTGGGAAAGGCGCAAAAATTGTGCGCGGCGAACCTTACAGCGTATATACAGCATTCAATCACAAAGTGCTCCAATGTCGAACAGGTTAGATAAATTACATTTACCTTTGTATTTATCTCTTTTAGTAAGTCATTATTTTAGCGTTTCTGCAATTTTCTTTCGTTAAAACGATGCTAAAGATTCAAGTGAATAAATGTGGTCGGTATATGGGACGCGCTTATGTATGTCATCTATATTTCGATGTTGACAATCTCCCTCCATCTAGTCTGATGAAATGCACTTGTTGTAGAATTTCATAATAAAAATTTTCATAAAAAAAAAAAATTGAAACACCATAAACGATGTCATCAACAACGACAGTATTATCTAGATTGAAAAAAAAAAATCTATCCATCTCAGTACTTGTAACAATTCAGGGTGTATATGGACAATCAAAGATTCATCCACATTTTACATCGAGTCTTAATTAAGCAACTCTTCGATGACATTAATCTGATAGCAACTTCAGTTGCTGCACATTGAGCTCTAGCTCACCCACGCATCACCACAAGTGTATGTTGTCATTGGGAAAGGATTCCATCATCAGAATCTCTCTATTTTTTTTTTTTTTAACATCCGTCGTTGTATAGTCATCGTAAGTGGTCATCACGACGACCACCGCTCTGAGGTTGCCCTTTTCACAAAGTTCTTAGAAACCATTTTAACACTCGCAATCCGATATAATCTAGAAATCTGTTTTGCAGGTCTCAAGGTGCTTAGTATAGATGCACATACATACACATAAATATCCATTTATATACATATATATAATCTCTAAGCATTGCACAAGTGGATTAACCCTGGGAGAGTGGTCTCAAGATGTGCATAGTGTGGAGCCTCCTCATTTCATTTTCACTTGTTGATCGGCTTGCTTATATGTAGTATAACATTACTACCATGGATATAGAGCTTCTGAACGTTACCACTATTCATGCCTGTATCCAATTGATCCTTTCTTAGCGCTCCTCAAATTCCTATATATGTATATGTATATAATATAAATGGATACAAAAGACGTCCCTTGGTCCGACCAGCATCCGATCCCGGTCAGGAAAGATAAACGGAAATTGTGTGTGTTCCAGTCCAATTTATCATTTTCTTGTATCTTCGCTAAATGCCTGTTGTTTGCGTTACATATCAGTCGATTTGCTTAACCAATGCGCGGTTACTGTTCTCGGGAACTGAACGCGTTTTGTGAAAAAAAAACATTCAAGATTCTAAAGAATCTCTTAAGATAGCTGAAAACATTTAACAAATGCACTAGAAAAGATAATGAATAAGAGATTTCCTCTAGTTTATATTCGTTCTACGGGGCTCTTGGATTTATTTTTTTGCTAGAAGAGAAGAGCAAGTCATTAGTAAATTTAAGCTAATGTCTAAGTCGAAGAGATCTTCATTTTATGTTTAAGATATCTAAAATCTACAATGGCTTCGATTTCGAAATAAATAGGAAAATAGTTTTATTTTTAGCAACTACTCTGGAAATCACTGTTTTTTTGTTTTTTTTCTATAAAGAAAGTCATTGCTGTTGTCAGCAGCAATATTATTACTTTACGTACTTCAATTCAATTCAATTCAATTCAATTTTATTGTGATTTATATACAACCTGATTGTCTTATTGAATCTTAGAGGGACTTAACTCTCCTGATTTTGACCCTGATGAAATAAATAGTCACTTTGTACACCAAGGACGGCAAATAGTGCCAGCGGAAGATAACACTAATTACACAATCGAATCAGATAGATCAATTTCAACGGTCTTATTCTCTTTCCGGTGCGTTAGCTCAACATAACTCATCTGTGCTATTCGATCGATACGTTCTGAATCAGTGGATCCGACGAAATTCACCCTCGATTTCTTAAAGTTATTCTCCCATTGATTATTGACCACTTGATTTTTCTGGTTAATTCCTGTTTAACTCGTTCTATTTTTCCTAATAAATGGAAAATTTCAACAGTGCTGGCACTACTGAAAAAACCTTCACCTACCGAAAATTAATGACTTCCGCCCGATAAGCATTCTGTCCTTTATCTCCAAAGTTCTGAAAAGGCTAATGTACACCCAGATGTTTAAATTTTTAGAAGATAATGCACTTTTAACCAAATGGCAATCGGGATTCCACTCTAAGCACAGCTGTACCATAGCTTTGTTAAAAGTTACTAATGACTTACGAGCTGCCCGCGATGACGGTTTTATCAGTATCCTGTTCCTTCTGGACTTTTCTAGGGCTTTCGGCTGCGTCAATCACACGATGCTTTTACAGAAATTATCTACCCACTTTGGGTTCTCCTCTTTTGCTGCTCAGTTAATTCAAAGTTTCTTTTCAGAGAGATATCAACAGGTAAAGATAAATGATACTTTTTCAGGCCTCCTTCCACTGTCTTGTGGCGATCCGCAGGGTTCAATATTGGGACTTTTGCTTTTTAGTTCTTCATAAATATGATCTGCCTAAAACTGTGGAGGATGTTAATATTCACTTGTATGCTGATGACGTGCAGATTTACTTCAGTAGACCAATCGGTCTGATCGAGGATTGCTTTGCTCGATTAAATAGTAATTTAAATAAGATACATCAATGGACACAATCAAACCATCTGACTCTCAATCCAAGTAAATTTCACTACATTATTATCAAAAACAGCAACCTGAGTATTACTAAATTCCCTGATATTTTGCTAAACAACTCTCCTCTGTCTTTGGTTGGTTTTGTTAAAAATCTGGGAATAACCATAAATTCTTCACTGAAATGCTGTGATTGTTTTAGTTCAATCCTTGGTAAGATCGATGGAGGACTCAGGCAACTGTGGCTATGTGCCTCGATTATGTCTAGAGGGACTAGTGAAAACTCTTCTGATACCTCATTATACACACGGAAACATAATATATCCAAAATTGGACAGTATATGCTCCTGTAAGCTTAACGTCGCATACAATAATTGCATTAGATTTATCTATGGCCTTCGGAGGTTTGACCACGTCTCTCCTCTCAGTTGTCGTTTGCTCGGCTTCTTCATATTCAAATATCTTGAATTCAATTTAGTGATTTTTCTATATAATCTGATAAAGTCAAAAACGCGTAGCTATTTGTTCTCATATATACAATATCTACGTACTTCTAGAAACTTCAATATTCTGTTACCTCGTTTCCGTACAGCTGCAATGAATGTTCTTACTTTGTTCAGGCAACTAGATTGTGTGTGGAATATTTTACCAGCAAATATCCAAAACGCTGTTTCCCTGCATATGTTCAAGAGGCTAATCAAAGATCGCTTCTCAGTTCTTCCTTCAGTTGGCATGGATTAGAATAAGTTTGGCATTGCAATTCATTTACTGTCTCATGACTCATTCTAGATTTTACGAGCATATTGTTTTTAATTTCATTTTGTTTGCTTTCAATCAATTTTTTCTTTTATTTGCTGTTTTTCTTTTTCCTATTGTGTAGTTTTCACACTTTTCTATTTTTAGTTTTTAGTCTAATATATTGAGTAATTTCTTGGTTTAGTTTAATTTTTAGTTTTATGTTGTTTGCGCATTTATACATAAAAATCTTTAAATTAGAAGTACTAATGTAAGATTGTAGATCTTGTGTACTGATGAATTTCTTGAATACACATTATTACTATATTATACATACCTACAAAAAGGACAGTTATTTTTATTGAATTTAAATTTCGAAGGAAGCTCTTTAAAGGCATGGGACCCTTTTTACCTTGGCACTATTTAGCTGTAGCTTATCCATCGCATCAGATAAAGGGTTTTGAAATAAATGTGGGAGGAGCTCTAGATGTGAGACTCCTGCCATATTTTCGCTCTTATCTGGAGAAAAAAATGACGTTCATAGATCCGGATGTCATCGCTAAATATAATAAAAATCTAATTTCCAATTGCTAGATTGGCTAGCTCGATTTTTAGATATTAATCACCTATAGATAAAATGTATAGAAAAATTATGGCACACTTCAAAACTGTTCATGAATTAAAAACCGCAATCGAATTTTTGAATTTATGAAAACGAAATGCTCGGAGCTTGCGCGGAAAAAATCTGGAAAAGTATACGAAATCGAGCTAGAATGAGTTTTAATCTATGGAAAAAACTTAAGAAATGCAAATTAACATAAGCTAGATATTCTCACGTTGCATGACTGATCTAATCGGCGGCGTACTAATTTCGATCCTTAGTCGTATTATTAATTGTACATTTTTGCGCACATATTTTAGAATAGAATAGAATTGAATAGAAAAAGAATTTCTTAAAGAACCTTAGCCTAAGCTACGTTACAACGTTAGGTACATCGAATATAAAATAGATAATGGTATTGTAAGTTGAGTACAAAGTCAAGAAAAACAACAAAAACACAACGGGCAAACTCGTTGCAACAGAAACTATCAAGTAATAGAATTATAAACGGAGGGTGGTACAATTAGAGGACTTATAATTATTTTTAAAATGAAATTGATTAAAATTGAATATGAAATTAAAGTTGACATTAAGATTAAAAAAGTAAAGAAATACAAAATACAAAGAGAAAGAAATAAGTTAACATAGAAAATTAACTGAATAAATAAATGAATGGAATGAACAGAATGCAATAAGTAAAATAAGATAAATAAAATGAACAGAAATGAGTAAAATAAAACAATGTAACACAATTTAGCGACCAGAATAAAATCAACTGGAAACAAATAACTAAAATAATTGAATTCAATTTCTTGTTTTTGTTTTTTTTTTATAATTCAATTTGTTGGGATAGGATAGGAACAGGACTTAGGTCCTGTATAGAAGATGCATTAAAGCCAATTCCTTGAACTGTTTTACGGAGCGCGTATTTCTAATAGGTTCAGGCAAGAAATTCCAAAGGGAGGTTTCATGACCAATTAGATCATTGGATCCAAACCTAGTAAGCGTGCGTTGTGATACCATCCTGAAGGTGTTAAGATTACTCCATGAAAACAACTCGCAGATGTATCTTGGAACCACGTTCCATCTTCCTTTGTGAATTAAACATACAGCTCTAAGCTCAAAGAGTTTAGTAAGATGGCCAGGTATGAAAAGCTGTAGCAGCTGAGATACATGGGAATACCTATTGACACGAAAGAAATATCGTACGCAGGACTTGAGAAGCCCCCAGGGGATAGAAAGCAGCGTGAGCATAGAAAAAATGCGGGATGATAAGAGCGCTTACCAAGGACTGTCTAATGTTTTGTGACAGGTGGTGTGAGACCGTATATAAAGACCGGAGGCCGTAGTAGATTCTTGAGCAAATTTTGTTCACG
The DNA here is from genome assembly GCA_963930735.1 of Dioctria linearis. NCBI lineage: Eukaryota > Metazoa > Arthropoda > Insecta > Diptera > Asilidae > Dioctria > Dioctria linearis. The sequence goes on along the minus strand of OZ005741.1, from coordinate 49,544,026 downwards.
TGAGGCCGCCATGTAAGTTGTGGGTCCATGAGGAGGCCAAGATTCTTGATATGACTGCTACATATGTGAATGGTGAAGGTTGGGAGAGCATCATCAAATCCAGGATCACTGGCTCTGTTAGAGTATTTAATAGCTTGAGTTTTAGCAGGATTGAGGCCCAGACCATTGGTAAGGCACCAGCCAGAGATATTGTTGAGAGTAAATTTGATGTTGTGTATCAGCGATGGGAGGTTACTGACATTGGCTGCCTCATAAATCTGAAGATCATCAGCATACAGGTCGAATTTCACGTGACCAAGCGCTGTGACGATGTCATTTGTATAGACGGAGAACAGCTCCCTGTGGCACTCCTGCGGGGGTGGGCCAAGGGATTGAGCGACGGTCATCGCTGGCAACAACCAGAGTCATATCCGCAAGATAGCTGGCTATTACAGAACTTGCAAACCTTAAGCGAAAAGAAGTGCCAAGCCAGCAAATCATGCGGAACAGAATCGAAAGCCCTGCTGAAATCCAGCAATACATGTATCACATTGCTACCCTCATCACACAAACGGCAAATATCGGTCGTGATTTTCACAAGTACAGTAGTGGTGGAATGTTTATGAGGAAAACCAGATTGATATTTGGACAGAAGGTTGTTGTCTTCGACGAATTCATAAATTTGATCAGCACCTTGGAAATTGATGGAAAAATCGTTTTTATGAATAGGAGTGACAATGCCCATCTTTCAGCACTTGGGGAAGATAGAGCTAGTGACTAGTCTATTAAAGAGATGGGTGACCGGGGATAAAATGAATGGGGGAATAAGTTTGAGAAATTTGATAGGGATCTCATCATGACTAGCTGCATTAGATTTAATACGATTGAATGCCTCTAAAACTTCAGCCTCACTAAAGTTGCGGAAGGAAAACTCAGCATTCCGTGAATCAAGACTACCTTGACAAGCTGCGCCCGGGAGGCTGGCTACCGTAGTCCGATGATCCATGTCATGTGTCGCGGTTACTGTGGGGGAGGTGAGGGGTTGAATTGGACATAGATGATCGACGAATTTTTCGGGGTCGATGCTGGAATGGGTTTTGGCTTTAGTTCCAAGCCAAATTTGACTGATTTTGCGACAGTCAATGCCACCCTCAAAGTCTCCTAAGGTGTTTTCTCTGATGAGAGCTTTGACACGATGTTCTACTGCCCTGTGAACACGCCGAAAAGCCTTGAGGTTAGCAGGAGATCTGTACCTCTTCCAATGAGTGTATGCGATGTCACGAACCTGACATAACAAAGTCATATCTCGCCTGGGAATAATTAAATCATCAATGCATCTGATTTTGACTGTTTTGTTGTGATAAACTGCAGTAATTAAGTGCGAAAAATGAAGAGCTGCTCCCTCAGGATCAGCAGCGTTATAGATAAAAGACCAATAAAATTGGTCTGGAGAGCTTCAGGTTGGATTGCAGCAATATTACGGAATGTGCACTTGACTCTGAGCGGCAAAGATGATATTTCACCACAATTTTCTCGCACTTCCGTTACAGTTAATTTTGATTTATCATTTCATCATTTTCATTTTTTAAGACATAAGTGTGGAAAAATTTGGAAAATCTTTTACTTCTCCAATGGATCAGCAACCCAATCCAAAAATTGGAAAAATTTCTACAATGTATCCACACATAAAGATAACGTTGATGTATGCAGAGTGAAAGTTTTTCACAACTTCTAACGGAAAAGAAATATGTGATGGATTAGGGGGTACAATATATTTGGAATTTGACGAATAAAAATAATGCAGAAGAGCAAGCGCTGAAAGAACGATTTTCCAGCTTCAAAATTTTCAGCAGAAGTCCAAAACACTTCTGTCTACTATTAGTGAAAGGCTCGAATAGAGCTGCTTAAGCTAGATAATTGGGTAAATAATAGTGGATTGAGGAGGTGTAAGCCCCACGAAGGCAAAGGTAGTGCTAGTAACAAGAAACGGCAAAAGATGTCCCGCTCTAATGAATAACAGAGGTAGACGATTAGGTAGCTACTTCTTTTCAAATCTGGGGGAGCTATAAAAGTAAAGAGCTCAGATATTTTCTGTGATTCCTAAGCGAAACAAGATTGTTATCCTATGAGGTCAACGGACACAATGAACCAACTGGAGGTGTAAGTTAAGCAGGCTAGTTATCTTTAGCAGCAACCATCGTACCTAACCTAACCTAAACCATATTAGATTTGAAATTTTCTGTTTGTTTCTTGTATTTCTCTATCCCAATTTCTAGTAATACAATTGCAATCACGACAACACTGAAGATATTTGATATTTGATTCATACTCCTACCAACTCCGACCCTATCCCATACAACAAGTAATTTCTCTCGAACTAAATGTACACGTGAATTTATGGAGATCCCAACTGGAAACTTTTACAGAATATATCTTAGGTTTAGGAAAATCGCTACATGTCCTATCAAGGTTTTTGTCAAGGTTAAAGGGCATCCTTTAATATCGAATTTGCTTTTTTTTCTAAAAAATTCCACCGTGGTCTTATTCTTCCTACAAAACTTGAAATTTATCTTTTCCGAAACGCCGCACAACATTAAAATCATCTTAATATAACCAAAGACAGGAAGTTTTGAAGTTAAGTCGAAAGGGCAAACCAATTGTTTCCTTTTGTGGTTTTCAAAAAACTGTAACTTTCGCAATAATCCACTATGAAGTATTTCAATTCTGAAAGAAGTTGGTCGAAACATCGTGAAATGGCCCAAATAAATTCGTATCTTCTCGAACAGCCATGGATAAATCGGATACAGTTATTTGAATGCACAATTTAACTAACTTCAACAGATCGAGTCTAAATGAAGGAGATAGTACTTCCAATTGTAAAGGAGTAGAAAATATGTAGATTCTCAAAATCTTTAAAGTGTGCAATTTATTTTATTTTATGTTGTTTTTCTGTGGTCTCAGCAAAGTGAAGTGTTAAACATAATCCTTATAGGTTTTGAAGACTGTATCATTCAGAATTACATATGGAAATTGGAAGACTTACAGCCATTTACCATTTAAAATCATATACAATTTGATTTATTGGATTTTAAAAATAAACCATGCCTGTTGGACCACCATTCAGATATTCTTGTCATATCAGAACTAATTCTCTTGACACAATCATCAATCAGAACAGCCAATTTATGATAATATGTCTGGTCCTCGTCCATATACAAATATATTTTAGTTGTCTTCTTTTACGTTGGAAAGATCATTTATGAACACACAAAACAATACGACGTCTAAGGTATAGCCCTGAGGTACCCCGAATTAGTGGATACTTTAAAGCAGTGTAGCGGATAGTTTTTGGCGAATTGCTTATAAATATATAACTCAAAATGTGCGAAAAACATCGTTCCTCTTGATCTTTTAGATTTCTAATTAATTAGTAGCATAGATGGCACAAGAACTAGATGTCGCATGCAGTACCAAAAAAGGAATCCAAAATTTATATGGCTGGGTGGTCCATTCCGGCATGGACCACAATATTTGAAATAATGTATTCGTCGAGTGATTCATATTTTTTCGTATCTCAAGTGATGAGAAAGTCGATCAAATGTATACAAAACTGCTATTATAAAAACACAAAACAATAAAATATCTGTTATGTTAAGTTATAAGACAAATCTCTCAGAATCTTTTATAAAGTTCCAGTATGGCTCTTGACTTGCTTTTTATTTTCGATTTTTACTACTGACTCTAATTTATTTCCTTTTATTATAATATAAGTATTTATACTAACTCAAACAAATATCAACTCAAAAGTTATATTTTACTTTATTATCAACCACGCTGAACTGCAACAAAACAATTCTAAAAATCTAACCTTTTTTCACACTATTCTAACCCAAATACTACGAAATATTTCGTCAGATAATATTAACAAGAATTTGAGAAGAAGCTATACTCATCATCAAGTTGTATGAAATATTTAAGTTTTCTATCTTTACTATTCCTTTAGACTCCAAATTTATATTATGGTCCGTATAATTTCCATTTCTTGGAGTGGACATTTTCTTTAGTCATGAAATTTGGAAAAAAAAAATAATTCATGAAAGTTAACTCCAAACTTAGGATCCTTCGATACAATTAAATCAGTTGCCGAGGATAATGGCTTTGAGCCCTCCACGGTAAACTGGATCGACTCCATGCTTAGAAGCAGGAGGATAACCACAACTCTAGGGAATTGCTCAGTCACGATCACCGCAGTAAAAGGCTACCACAAGAAGAGGAGTTTTCTCTCCACTCCTGTGATTGATCGTGATTGATGATCTGCTAGAGAAATTGACCAGTTCGGGTTTTAATGTACAAGGCTAAGCGGATGACCTAGTAGTCACAATATGGAGCAAGTCTGATCAAGTCATATCCGACCTCATGCAAAACGCCCTCCCCAAAGTCCACACGTGCACACGTGGTGTTTAAACAAAGACCTTAGCATAAACCGGTTATAAGACGGTTATCGTTCCGTTTACAAGAAGATCGAAGCTTTCACTAACGGCCCCTCTTCTTGATAACACGGAATTAGTATTTTCAGACGAAGTCAAATATCTGGGGGTAACTCTAGATAAGAAACATACCTGGAATTCGCATCTGTTTAGAGTGACGGATAGAGTAGTGCGATCTCTCTACACGTGTTGTCACTTCATTGGCAGAACAAGCGGTCTGAAGCCAAAAGTGATGTACTGGATATACACCACGCTTGCTGGACCCATGATCATCTATGCGACCCTCTGATAGTGGCCAAAAAGTAATCGAAAGACGGCTGAGGCTCTGTATAAAAAAACCCAGCAGCTTGCCTGTCTAGGAATAACTGGTGTCATGAGAATCTGTCTTACAGCAGCCATGGAAGCTTTCCTAAACCATTCATCCCTACATTTGCAGGTGAAAAAGGAAGCGATGTCCAGTGCTATTAAAGTGCAAAATCAGAAACAGTTAAAGCCAGGTGATCTGGTTGATCATTTAAGTATCTTAAAACAGATATGCTTCTAGCAAATGACGACAATATATGATATAATCACACCAAGGGTGGATTTTGTAAGACCATTCCAATACGGCCTCAAATGCCGTATATCAAAGGCTCTGGGCTCTACCCCTAGCGTATTTCAAGCCGAGGTATTGGCCATAGTAGAATGTGCTAATACCTGCATTAAAAGAGTCACAAGTGGCTCAACCATTAATTAAAGTCCTACACTGGCACTTCAAAGTATTACCTCAGAGCTGCCCTAAATGACTGGGAGAATAACTTAAAGTCCCTGTATTGAGAGACGCTATAAGGACTTCTGCAGGCAAAAAAGTTTATCAACACCTCTGGCGGAAAAGCAAAAAACCTTTTACTCCTTAGAAGAACAGAGCTCACAATGATTACTGAGCTCCTCCTGAGTGAGGCCATTGCTCTTTGAGGTATTACCTAAACAAGCTAGGCTTGGCTGCGACTTCATTCTGCTGTTTCTGTCAGGATGCTAACGAAACCTCGGAGCAATTGCTCTGCAACTACAAAGCATTGGCCAGGCGCAGATTACTCCAACTCGAACATGCTTTTTCTCCACCAACTTAGTGTGGAACCTCAATCTCAGAATGATTCTAGACTTTATTAACAGTCTGAACCTAGAAAGGGATTAAATGCAACGGGGACTCACAATAAATCTTTCAGGTCGCAGTGATTGCGAGGCTAACGCCTACACACCCCTTCACAAATCTAATCTAGGATCGTTTTTCATCGAAAATGATTGGTCAGTACCTATACAAAATTTGTGGTGGGAATTTTTGCACTTTCATTTTTTTTTCTATTTCATGAAAGCGTTAATGGAATGAAATAAGAAAAAAAAAGACTTAATTTCTGAGAGCATTGCAGTGGTTTTATTTTGAAACTAGCTAAAGTTGTCCGTAATTAGAACGGGATTCTCTCTTGAGTTAGTAATTTTTTTTTGTTTTTTCTTAATTTTTTTAATTTTTTTTAATTATCTAATTTTTTTAAATTATTTTTTTCCTTTCTTTTAAACTTTTTTTATTGACACTGGGATTCGAACGTGTTACAAACATAGTCTGGGCTCTTCTTAAGTTTATGGAGCTCCTCATTTATATCACGTTAAGTTTGAAATAAACTTAAATGACTCTCCCACGTTGTAAATTATATACAAGATATATATAGATATATGGTTGTGGTATGTATATAATTTTAGGTAAGTCTTTCAGTCTTATGATTACTGACATTTTTTTATCACTACAGTGATCGCATAGGTTCCTACAATATACCTTGATTTACAAGCTCCATTCTAAGTACATGAAATCAAATTTCCTAATCGCTTAATTGCTCTATTACCAGGAGCTTAACTTGTATTGGATGACAGTAATAATCCGTGACATAGCTACTTGTAAGTTTTCAAAAAAGGAATAACAACCCTTCGACTCATCACTGTAATTGAATCGTGTCATCCAGCTCAATTCTCAAGGTATCGAACATAATCAGGCCCGGTATCAAGTTACATGTTGTGGTTTTACCCACTTTGCGATCTTAAGGAGCTCACAGCTCGCTATATATGTACATATATACTTATGTATTCTGCAAGTTATCAAAGTATATGGCTCTGTCTGTTTTATTTTCATGCTCATTAACTCCCTATAAATCGGTAATTAATAAATTTCTTGCAGATAGATAGGATGAAAATAAATAAGTTTTGCAGCAAACGTACATAAAATTGCAATCTTATTATGTAGTTGTAATTTGGTAAATTAACTTAGAAAAGTTTAAAATTAAAGCTAGATGCTCAAACAAATTAAAAAGATTTCATAAATAATATGAATATAGTAAATAATAATAAAGAAAAATAAATAAAATAATAATAATAAATAAATAATAAAAACGACACATATAAAGTTCAGAATTAAAAATTTAAAAAAAATTTATAATAATATGGCATTAATAAAAATTAAATACATAACAAATTCGGATTAATAAACAAAATAAAATAAAGCACAAAGTAGTAATAATTTGCAGGGTGAGAAAATAGAAATGAGAAAAATAAAATAATTAAAAAACGAGTTTTCAAACAAAACTGAGGCCAAGCCGCATGAAAAAGTAGAAAATAAACTTTTCTTCACACACAGAGGTGGACTCAGATTTTTTGATTGGGACATTTCTCTTGAATATTCTTTCTCTTCATGAATCAAATCACTTATTACCTCTGATTGATCATACTGAAATATATCGGTGATTGTCAGCGAATAAAATCTGAGTCCACCCCTGTGTGTGAAGAAAAGTTTATTTTCTACTTTTTCATGCGGCTTGGCGTCCGTTTTGTTTGAAAACCCGTTTTTTACTTATTTTATTTTCTGCCTTTTTCACGTTAACTAAATTGTATTACGTGCTGCATGGAGATATTTTAAAACCAATTTTATACTGATTTACTGAATTTTCCCGATTTTCCATGTTTTCCACAGACTTTTCCTATTACTATGAAATTTTTTAAAACATTTACATGAATTTTCCTCGATTTTTCATGCAAGTTTCCATGATTGTTGAAGAGAAAGTATTGATGCCAGTAGGACGGAAAAAAATGATTCCGCATAGCTTATAAAACTTTTTTGTCGGAAAATTTTCCGGAAAAGTCGGAAAATTCCGGAAATTCCAGAAAAATTGGAAAATTCTGCACTTTTCCTGAAACAAATTTATCACTAATCATATTGATTAAAATTGTTCCGATGATTTTTCCGCTTTTCCGGGTTTTCCATGAAATTTTCCACAAAAGCAACTTTATGCAACTCATTTCGCTCTACAACTTTGTCTTAGGTTGCAAAACGCTCAAACGCTTCCTTGGTCGGAAAAGCTGCGGAGTTTTCACCATTGTCGGAGAGAAAGTAATGATGCCAGTTGATAGGGAACTTGATCATGCATAATTTAGAAAACTTTTTTACCAGAAAATTTTCCGGAAAAGTTGGAAAATTCCGGAATTCTTTTTTCTGAAAAATCGGAAAACTCTGCATTTTTCCTGAAACGGATTTATCACTAATCAAATTTGTACCAAATTTTCAAACGATTTTCCCGATTTTCCGGGTTTTCCATGAAAATTTCCCGTTCAAATTTTGATAGATTCAATTGTCACGCGACATGAACCTGTGTGCCAAATTTCAGCTCGCTGTGATGACGAAAAGTGGGTCTACAAGAGTGTCGAAAATAGTAAAAAAAGAAATATACAGACAGACAAATTCGTGTACGAGTTAAAGGGACGGGCTGGCCTCAAAAAAGAGCAAGCAAGACAAACTTAAATTAAAGTTTTTATTTAATTGAAATATTTAAATTGTTCACAGTTTGCATCATTCATTATCAGAGGCTTAACAATATTAGAAATGGTTCTGCTGGAACTCGCACTCTGAACACAATCAAGATGACAAATTGATTGGATACTGCGAGTAAAGTTTTGTGAATAATCAGGCTTGGTTTGCTAATTTTGGTCTTAAATCCAACAATAGGCAGCTCGTGGTTATCCAGTTTTATCGATGAGTTTACTGATTAATGCAGATATACTGCTATAAGGTATAATCGGGAGATATGGTCCATCATTTTTGCTTATCAGATAACTTCACACATTTTTCTTTTACTCAAAACAAAAAAAAATGTTTTCTTTATTCGCAACAAAATAAAATAGTAATAAAAACTAGTTAAATAAAAAACAGAAGAAAAAAATAAAAATATAATGAAGAGAATCATATCACCCACCCTGTAGCTAAGGTGATATGGCATATCCCGAAAGATGATTCGGCGCGATATTTGTTTTTTTAGGGGTTCTGATTGCCGCATTTATGGCACATGTTCACGAATGACGAGCGCAAAAATTATTCGACCAAATTCTGAAGCAAACACGTCATCAGTTGAAGAGCCATTATTAGTAACCCTTACCTTCTTCTATCTTCTTGTTTTCCTTTTTGAAGTTCAGCAGGATCTCTACCATACTTTTTTCATATTGTTTTTTGTCCAGCTACAACCTTTGCAATAGTCAAAACTCTAGCCATTTACTTCTTCGAATTTATCGCGAAGTTGTTAGAAGTTTACGGTACTGGCGATATAAGATTCAGAACTTTTTCTAGCTCTTGGTTCGATATAGTCCATCCTGTAGGTTTCCCAGTTTCAGTGGCTTGATTTAAGTTGATAAGCATTTTGTTCGCGATGCGTCTGCAGTTTAGGTGGCTTCTTCTTTTAGGGTTTCCTCAGCAAATGGAGCTAGTGGTCTTCAAGTTGATTCACCTGTACTATAAAGGAATAATCCGAAGTCCTCTTGTTTTCTCAAAATTAGCAAATCAACTAGTTCTTTCAGCCAAAAATAAAATAATTCATGATTGATGTAAGCAGATTTCCCACCCATGTAAACGACTGATCCTGGTGGTGCTTTCATATTTTGTTTTTCCTTTTAAAAAATATTTATAAAAAAACAACCACAATTATATTTTTTAAATCTACATCATATAACATGCCCTCTAAGTACACAGGCTGGTGGCAAAAACATTTCTATACGGTATTACAATAAACCTGACAAGCCCTAATGCCTTTTTTGCTCGTCAGTAAATCGATGTGTAATAATTTCTACTGTTTTGCAAGGGCATTGGCATTTCAGGTGGCAATACCTACGGCGGGTTCTGGTCCGAAGAACGGAGAATCAGAGCCAGCACTAGCTAATAGGTCAGCCATTTCATTCCCCAAGATCCCCAAGTGACCAGAAATCCACAGATAGGACATCTCGTTTTGGATACAGAAGTTATCCACAGACGACCTGCAATCCACCAGTATCTTAGATGTTATCCGAGGCCTATTCAAGGCTGCCTGACTACCCGAAAGGATAGCAATTTCCTTCCTTTTGAATTGCATATCAAGAGCTAACTTCGCTGGCATTGATATGGTGAAGACTTCATCCTCGATCCCTTTTTTTACTCGTTGATCTTCAAAATTAGTTCGCCGGAACGGAGGTCTCCTTGAATGTGGTCGATGCCTTGTACGCCAGAAAAAATTATTTTTCTGGTTTTCAATTTACTTATAAACTTCAGCTTAACGCGCCAACAGCCCACACAAAACAGGCAGAAACTCAGCTCGACCAAAAAAAGGCACACAACAAAAAATGGGCGAGACGTCAGAGCAACCCGGCTGTCATCCACATATTCATTATCGTTGACTCGTTCAATAGTTGTACTGTCACACAGGTTATCGTTTAGTTGTTATTTTTTATTATTTATTTCTTTTCTTGTTTTTATTTGAATTCAGGATTTATTTAGTTATTATTTATTTTTGTACTATTGTATTTTTAGTTAAATTTATTTATTATCTAATTAGTAAAGTAATCAAGAGCATGAATTTTTGGTATTTACTAATTTCATTTTTTTTTTTATATGAAAAATTGTAGTGGCTCATCAGTCTTATAGATTTATATATACAAAGGGTTAGGCATTAGTAAAAATAGTTGGATTCCAATATCCAGCATTACAAGACACTGGTGTGTCTTTCAAGTGAGTACTCCATCCCAATATCAGGTTCAGGAAATTAGACACCCGCCCCAGCTCCGTCATTAGTGAGAGAGCCGTCGGTGCAAATTTTTAGAGCAGACCAGGGAAGGTTCGATAAGGTACTTCCCTCAGTTGACGATTCCTGAATGTTACTTTTAATTTAGTTTCTAATCGTTTTTACTTGGTATGCTCGAAAATTTGATTCGTACCATTAAATAACAGTTTTTATCACGATTTTGGCAAGTAGAGACATCTCTTATACAACGCAGAAATGATTCTATTACAGTCTATAATCAATTAAGTCATAATCCCTCCTATTCACAAATAGACAATTCGACTTACTTGGATTTAGAATTAGGTAATTGCGCATAGGCCAGTTATAGATCCTCTCCTCTTCGATTAAACCAAGTAGCCTATCTATGTAAATTTTTACGTCATCAGCTTAAAGGTGGACCGAAATTACTTGCGGCCTACCATTTTCTGTCTATACTCCGGAATACAATCTGCTAAGGTTTAAGGGTGCACATCTGCACCTCCACCACTCTCATTACGTTCCCTAATTCCTTTCTCTATCACCATCCTGCCATGCTGTGCTCTGCATCATAGGGTATCCCCTGAGCTTGGCTTAATAATATAAAAAGAAATTTAAACTTTCTTAACTTTTATTGAGGTAAAGTACGTAACGCTTTAATTGCTGTATTTAGCAATGTGCTCGCAATTTGCTGATTCTTGCTTACAGCATTTATATGTTCTTTCAGGCGGGTAGCAATACTTCATTGTGTTTGCCCAATATAATATGACCCACAGCTACAAGGGACTGCGTATACGCCAGGTGTTTGGAATGGAAAACAATCTTTTGATGATTGCAGGTGATTTATCACCTTCCAGGGTGGTAAAAAGACGGATTTTACATCGTGTCGCTTCAAAATTTTTCCCACTCTATCCGTAACACCTCCACTAAAGGGCAGGAAGGCTCTCTTCTGATTTAACTACTCCTGGTTTCTGTCCCTTTCTCTTGACAAAATAGGCTTCAAAGTCCGTTGTTTTCTTGTGTAGCCATTGAATTTCAAAACATCATCCACATACTTCAGTTCAGCCGCCAAATGGATATCATCACAGATTCTGTGGGCACGGTGAACTAGTGTGGAAACAATGGATCTTAAATTTGCCGGGTGGTGGTGTGAGGTAGCATGTAGGTAACGATTAATGTGCGTCATTTTGCATGCCATCATTCGTCCGTTTTAAATGCTGTAAGGAAGAATCAACGGGAAAAATCAGCAATTTGCGAGCATATTCTGGACTATCCCACAGAACATCATTGGATTCATTTTGAAAAGGCAGAAGTCCTGGCTCGCGAGACTTATTATATTTCAATCGTCTTGTTCTTGAGGAGATTGAAATAAAATGTCGACCTAATTTCAATCGCGACAACAGTTTCCAGCTTTCACGCATATGGGATCCCATCTTTAACTGAGTTATGTTTGTTCACAAAACTCTGCACAACAGTAGCAACAAATGCATCAACCACAGCAACAGCATACGCAGCGGTACAATATGCGTAGCTCAAATCGTATGTAACAATTCAGGCAGTTACGCGGTGACCACGCTCAATGTAACTTGAAGCGAAACGTTCGGGGTGAGTACTTGTTTTAGCACTCATTAAATAATTTATTTATAACGCGGCTAATGCGGAAAACGTATTTAAAAATGAACAATCATTTGATTTCTTCAACTCTTGATATAGCCTCGCTTCTCCTCGCCTTGCCTGGCCTCGCCTTGCCTTTCCTCGCCTTGCTTTTCCTCGCCTCGCATTGCCTCGCCTAGCCTTTCCTCGCCTCGCCTTTCCTCGCCTCGCCTTTCCTCGCCTCGCCTCTCCTCGCGTCGTTGTGCACGTACTCTACTAATCTGCTGTCAAAGAGGCAATCTGTTTCAATATACTCAATCGCTTGATTATATATAATTTTCTACAAAACACTAACAAGGAAATTGATAGGCCGAAAATTACTGGTACGTACTATCAGGGCGTTTTTTCTTAGAAATGGGAATAACAAGTTCACACTTTTACGTAGTGAGGAACTATGATGTCACATTAGACAACAGCAACACATCTAAAGGAAAGCTCATCTAAAGGAGGCTAGCCTCGAGAATACTTCCCAAGCCATGAAATAGAAATCTATATGTGCGCGTTGGGAGTCCGTTCTCTAAAATGTTCTATATTGATACTTATGGAAAAGTGCCGAACTTTGACTTTATTTATGCTATAGAGCCTAAACTACTATCCATACAGGAAAATAGTCTTCTAGTAGCTTACAGCTTGGTTCCTTACCTTTCCAAAGGCTACACTTACTATATACCTTACTTAACAAAATAATAAAATAGTTTTGATTACAAAATAACCTTACCATTTTACGTTCATTAACTCTCAGCTGAGTAATAATTGTATGTGTATATGTGCAGCCGGAGTCCGAAACTGTAGGCACCTACATTCAATATCACAGCAGAGTGACATATACAAGGATTACTTAGATGAGATTTTTTGTTTGAGGAATCGTAGTCATTTGGTTAAGACACATTTTTTTTTTTAGGATAGGTATAAAAATTTTATTTCAGTTCGCAAGATAAGAAAGCAAGCCTTTGATTACCAGAACACCATTTTTCTGTATGAATAGTAGTTTAGGGCGTAGGATCTATTCAAATCAAGCTTTTGTCATTTTTACATAAGAACACTGCAAATATTTTAGAATGTTAGGACTCCGTTGGGGCTTTCATGTGGTAGTGAGGAAGTCTGTTTCATGGCTTGTGAAGTATTCTCAAGGATTTTGGGCTATATCATATTTAAATCTGTATTGGACTTGCTCGGAGTCTCATTGATGATTTTCCTACACTAAATCAGGGCGGGTATTACAGATTGCTAATGAGGTTGATTATCTTCCATATGTATTCGTCCAGGGGCTGAGAATATTCTTTCTTCTACTTCAGCTGAACATCTTACAAAAATTCTTCCTAACTAGTATCAAAGCGAACTTTAATCAAATTTTTGTACTTACTGCAAGTAATATTGACATGAAAAATTCACACCTACCACGGGTGTTTGCTTAGAAGTTTTGAATATGTAAATATGGGAGGCATATACATTTGTACACATATTATATACCTACATAAATAGAGGAGTATTTTACATATAAAAAACTGACCACATTTATACTGTTTACTACAAGTTCCAGCGGGGGGGTTTTTTTCTTCGATTCACTACGATAGAGATAATTATGTATATCGTCATCGCCTGAATACTTAAATCCGGATATTTAAGCTCCTTCGAATTATTCAAATGAATTCAGCGTGAGACTATCGCCATCATCCGATGTAAGGTGTCCCCGCTAAGGTTTAGAAAATGTTTTTTAAAAAAAAACAGTGATCAAGCGTTCTGTCCCCGGCCGGACCTGCTGTAAACATAAATAATTTTCTGAATAAAAAATTTATGGGCCACATTCGCAAAGTAGACAGCTACTCTCTGTGAGACCTCAATGCACAATGCATTGTCCAGCAGTTTACTACAGTGAAGCTAAAATAGCAGCATTGCACACAAAGCTATTCGTTGAGACTTGACTTTTACTGTTCGATACTCGATCGTCTGCTCTCTGTGGTCAAGCATTAGAAAAAATGAATTATTTACGAGTTTTATGCTTTTGCCACTAACTTTATTCAGTTTTATATGTTTTTTTTTGTTTTCTTTTACGTGTTTTTAATTTTTACAACATTCTCTTATGTGCGGTAAATAGATGCAGATTCTAATATTTTCCTCTTTGATTTCAATTTCAGTGTTCAAGCGACACGATATCTCTATGCACCATGCGCCAACACCAAATATAGGTTTTTCCAAGGTGAGTACAATTTACAGAATCTATTTATTGCCACTTTTAGTAGATGTGTTTGATTTTGATTGAGGAATTGATAAGATTCAATTTGAGTCATAGTTTTTTCAAGTGTATGTAGCTACGAATTTTGCGGTTTGTTTTTATTAAAAAAAATTTTTGTTGTGTAAATATTTCTCGGAAAATGATGCAAAAATGATTGGGAATTTTCTTCGATTAATCATTTTTTTTTTTAGATTGGATGAGTTTTTCTTTTTATTTTTATCTAAGTAACGTAAACTACAATAGGAAGTAGAATTTCTCTAGAAAAATCTTATTACTTCGACGTAGTCTCTGTGGAATACACTTCTGATGATGACGGCATTCTTCCTCAGCTGCTCCTCAACTTGTAATATCTTCTGCTATAGTAAAACTTATCTATTTAAAACTAATGCAGTCCAGCAGCGATTGCAGATTACAAGAAATATCATTCTTTGTGGTATTGCATTTTATTCGTTTTGTACATTACTGAAATCCTATACTGACGGATGTTGATCGGTAATAACAATTAACAGTAAGTTTCTAAGATTTGCCTTGTTATAGGTTAATGAGTGGCAATAGCTGGACAGCTACATTGTTAAAGCTACAACATCAACTTGAAAGATACTACTACAATACTCCGATACATGAAAAACCCTCCATATTTTCATGCAATCTAAAACAAAAAAAAAACCCAGCTCCTGTATCTTCTTCGACCATTTTAAATTCCTCCGTAAAAGCTGATAGGTCTGACCCATAATCATCCGATACTCCTTGAATCTTTTCTCATCAGCATTATAACAGAGAATCATTCGACAAATTCTGCCCAGGAATAACTTCCAGATAGGTCGTCACTCGTCAGTATCTTGCTGTAACTATAATAGGAAATACTTCCGCAACTTCAGCTTAAGAGTATTAAGGACCTTCTTGCAGCTACACTTGTATATTGGATATTTATAATAGTGGGCAGGATGTGAAGCTCTGTTTCTATTGTGGAGGAGATAAATATTAATTTTATTATGTTTCGAAATGAAAGGGACATATGAGAGAAATAAACGTGGAACCATTACCGGTGACATATCTCTGGAATATTAACGGCATAATTCCATCGATTTCCGATGATTTATAAGGAGAAGGAAATCCCTTAACGGTCCATTCTGTCTTCATCTGGGTGAAAATAAACATTATAACTTGCATGTTTGAAGAATCTAAAGCCTCACAAAATAATTTCATTTAATTTCTCAAATATTTACATTAACAAATATTTATACATGATTGTGTAACATATCTGTAACTAATTAGTACCTAGAATGTTATTAGTACAGTTCTAATACCACTTTGTAACGCTTTAGTTAACTAATGTTCGTACAGCTCCTAAAGCGTGAATTATTTACCAAGATATTACTCAAATACAAAATCAAAAAACACAACTTTGTTTATTCAAATTACATTCAGTGTGAAATTAACTAACTTAAATCTCAAATGTAACTAAATAGTTACAATATAAAGGAAAAAAATGTCAAAATCATACATTGTTATCAACTCGAGAACGCGTTTACTTAATGAGCTGAAATTTTGCACACGGACTTAAAGAAAAGTAAATTTAAGAAAAATCGAAGCAATTGGGCAACTCCTTCATGGGGTTGCCATTAAAAAAATTTAGTTTTTCACTAAGTATTAGGTCTGTTCGCGTAATTCTCGTGCAAAAACCTTCTTGGTAAAAACTTGCTCGTGTGGTGGGGGAAGAATGTTAAATGCATGAAAAAGTAAACGAACGCTTTTCATGCAACTTCGTGAAAAACAAGAAGAAGAAGAAGTGTTGAATATCATTTGCGAATTGAGTATTGTTTTTGAGGCCATTCCCTTTAACTCGTACACGATTTTGTCTGTCTATTTATATATTTCTTTTTTACTATTTTCGACACTCTCGTAGA
This sequence comes from Dioctria linearis, assembly GCA_963930735.1. Classification (NCBI taxonomy): domain Eukaryota; kingdom Metazoa; phylum Arthropoda; class Insecta; order Diptera; family Asilidae; genus Dioctria; species Dioctria linearis. The sequence continues at coordinate 49,527,696 of OZ005741.1, read as the reverse complement.
CCCACTTTTCGTCATCACAGCGAGCTGAAAAATTGGCACACAGGTTCATGTCACGTGACAATTGAATCTGTCAAAATTTGAACCGGAAATTTCCATGGAAAACCCGGAAAATCGGGAAAAATCTTTTGAAAATTTGGTACAAATTTGATTAGTGATAAATCTGTTTCAGGAAAAATGCAGACTTTTCCGATTATGCCGGAATGTTCCGACTTTTCCGGAAAGTTTTCCGGTAAATTTTTTTCTAAATTATGCAGGGTCAAGTTCCCTATCAACTGGCATCATTACTTTCTCTCCGACAATGGTGAAAACTTGCAGAAAAAATCGAGGAAAATTCATGTAAAACGCTTTTCCGGAGTTTTTCAGACCAAGGAAGCGTTTGAGCGTTTTACAACCTAAGACAAAGTTGTAGAGCGAAATGAGTTGCATAAAGTTGCTTTTGTGGAAAACTCCGTGGAAAACCCGGAAAAGCGGAAAAATCATCGGACAAACTTTCATCGATATGATTAGTGATAAATCTGTTTCAGGAAAAATGCAGAATTTTCCAATTTTTCTGGAAATTTTTCGACTTTTCCGGAAAATTTTCCGACAAAAAAAGTTTTATAAGCTATGCGGAATAATTTTTTTTCCGTCCTACTGGCATCAATACTTTCTCTTCAACATGAAAACTTGCATGAATAATCGAGGAAAATTCATGTAAATTTAAAAAAAAAAATCATAGTAGTAGTAGTCTGTGGGAAACATGGACAATCGGGAAAATTCATGTTATATGGGATCAAGTTGGAATACAGCTAAAAAGCGCTGTTTAAAACATAATTTGAATTTCAGAAAACCGTTGCAGTACTTCAGCGATTTGATACTCGAAAAATTTTTGTTTTCGGATCGGCACCAAACATGACTTAAAAATTGTTTTAAAATATCTCCATGCAGCTCGTAATAACAATTTAGTTAACGTGAAAAAGGCAGAAAATAAAATAAGTAAAAAAGGAGTTTTCAAACAAAACTGAGGCCAAGTCGCATGAAAAAGTAGAAAATAGACTTTTCTTCACACACAGAGGTGGACTCAGATTTTATTCGCTGACAATCACCGATATATTTCAGTATGATCAATCAGAGGTAATAAGTGATTTGATTCATGAAGAGAAATAATATTCAAGAGAAATGTCCCAATCAAAAAATCTGAGTCCACCTCTGTGTGTAAAGAAAAGTTTATTTTCATGCGGCTTGGCCTCAGTTTTGTTTGAAAACTCGTTTTTTACTTATTTTTTTTCAATTCTTTCTCAGACTTCATTTCAACTTTTCCTTACCCTATTTTTTTAGTTCAATTATTAGGTTTATGCCAATAAAATATAGTTATCAAACAATAATTTCAAGTTTTCGTCTTTTGGAATCGTCCTTGATAGCCGCATAACTATTACATAGCAGAATCCCATCTTAGTATTTCCAATTTCTGTATTCTTTCCTTGGTATACTTCAAAATCTTGAATAATACCATTTGTATAATACGAAAAGTTTAGACCACATTTTATTGGTTTTTTGGGCATGTATTGCTTTAGAGATGAATTTCCCTTAACATTATTTCATCTATGCATAAATTTTCCTCCTTTGAAATGCTTGTACATCTTAATAGAATTGCTTCGATTAATGGATGGGGATTTTCACTAAGTGAAAATTTCAAGCTATTTCTAATCTAAAATGGAAACGATTTCTTGAAATAGTATCCGGAAAAGCACTCATATGTGTTGCTTTTTCTCAATATATTTTAATACGTGGAAAATTTATTGTCCCTATGATAATTTGCAAAATAATTAATTTTTGGAGCTCTTCGTTTGAAACAAGCTTCGATTTCCCTCTTATAAGTTTTTGTTCAAGAAAGAATTTTTTGGGATTCTCCGGTATATAGCAAAAGCTAAAAAATGTTCTAATTTGTTATTTCATCACACAACTCATTAATTTTTGGTGACAAGTTTCAAGTCTTGGTTTGACTCATCAACAGGCCCCAAATAGCGAAATTGGGTGATTTGAAAAACAAATGAAAAAATGAAAAAAAGAAGAAGGAAATGAAAAGTTTGAGAAATATAGAAAAAACAATTTTTTTATTTATTAAAAAAATGTAAAAATTTTTTAAAGAAGCAGATTCATTCGAAGCGAATCGAACCTGTATGCGCCACGCAGTGGGCTGAAAAGTAAAAAAGAAACAGGAAGAAGAAGAAGCGTTTCGTGTCAGCAGAAAACCTTCCACTCATCGGTGCAGCTTGATTTTCTGCCTGCTGCAGACGCTTGAAAATAGATCACACTGATCTCTTCTCATATAAACTCAGAATAAATTCTGGGTGTGAATTATATGAGGAAAAAACACTCCTATACGAGCCCAGGAGGAAAAATAAATAAAAAGATAAAAAGATTACTCTTTTGGACTTTTTACCGGGTTAAACTTAATTTTGAACAAAATTAAGTTTAACCCGGTAAAAAGTCCAAAAGAGTAATCTTTTTATCCTCTTATAAGTCTATGCTGATTTGTAGCTTGTAAAATTTGTATGTATAGCCTCATCAAAATCCTCGTTTTTTTAATTTTTTTCTTTCGATATTTCCTAATCCTCAAAATCTTCTAAAATTTTCTCCACATTCTCTTTAGTTATTTTCGTATATTTGCGACGAAAATTCCCTGAAAGAGAAAATGACTCATAGTATGCTAAAAATATAATGTTTCCATATGGAAACAATCGGATTCGTATAATTTCTATATCATAAAAGGAATTGTTGCCAAATGGCAACAACCAACTTCAGGTGAATTGTGAGTCCAGTAAAATTAAATTTACACAAAATTTTTCAGCTGGAAGCCACAATTCAAGCTACTTCTTCATATTCAAATGCAAAATTAAAAAAATATTCTTAGAATTGATGACAATATAAGTATACAAACTTAAACTTACCCCTACGATTTTCCATTACAATCCACTTATCACTTTTACACTTACACCACGATCAATCAGATTTTAAATGATATTCGAAACTGCGAGATTTACTCTTCGAGAAGAGAACTAAAAGAGGCGACATGTGGTAATGGAAAAAACGTAGCAAGTTTCGTTCTTCTTCTTGTTTTTGTGAGGTGTCAGATGCGGCGTTAAAAATTGTTGATGCCTTAAATATCACAACAAATTAATGGCGCGAAAATTCAAACACATTTCTTAGAAACTCCGCACAATCTTCCGCACCACCCACTGACAAGTATATAAATGGACTGACTGATCTCCTATTTCATGTGGCACCAGTTTTGATTTCAGAAAGTATATGCTCTCACTGACGATATATTTAAATTATTTGCGAATTTACTTATGCATGTCAGTGGAATTTACCGAATTTACCACAAAAGTATTGTTACGTGCAATAGAAAGAGACAACTGGTGACATCTACTGTCAATGGAGAGTAAACAACTTCAGGTTCGGAGAATCGATGATTAAATATTCGGAAAGGTTCAGGAATAGAATGAATAGAGTGAATAGAACAGTCAAGAAGCTTTTGGAAATAGAACACTCCAGAATAATCCTGAGAGTTTTTAGGGTATAAATATAACAGTTGTCATCACCAGAAGGAGAGTCTTGTCTTAGACGTTGCAGTGTTAACAAGCGAAAGTAATAAAGAAGTGAAAGTGTGTAATTAGATTGCGATAATTGAAAGTACAGTGTTAGCGATAATTAGAGATGAGTTGGTTAATTGAGGAATTGTGAATTTTATATGATTAGAGTGAAATAAAGAACTTATATATTAATTATTTAATATTGTGTTTTAAATAACGAACCAAAGGCCACGCTCGCAACAGTATTTTTAAAGCATTTTCCTCAACACGGCTTGTTGTATCTAAATCTTCGAGCACATATAACTCTTTTTTATATTACTAACACTTAGTCCAATTTCCTATAAAAAGTAAATTATCCATTTGTAACTACGTCTCTGCGCCAAATACACTTCGAGGCTCTTTGTTTACATAAAAGTGACAGTCAAACACCCTGCCAAAATCAAGATGGCGAAAATTTTTGGCTACGCGCGAAAGTCTAATAAAGGGAAAAATGGCGACAAAAAGAATTATAACGAAAACAGAAAGAAAGAAAAATAGTTTATATGCGTTTTGCCATATGGCAACAAAAATACCGAAAGTGTTAAGGACGTAAGAAATTTAACTCAGCGGTTGTCATTTGAACTCCTTAGTCCCCAGCAACAAAACCGACCGAAACTATTGGCGCCAAGAAAATGACGTCACAAATGTGCAGAACTTTAGCTAAATTGTTAATCTCATTCTTGCTTAAGACAGAATAATAAAATAACATAAAAATTCACTGAAAAGGAAGTGTTAAAATAATAATATATGTATGTTAGCACAACTGAGCAAACTACAGAGCAGTTTAAAATAAAACCAAATTCAGAGCTTATAGGTGTGACTAATGACAACATTTTAAATACCGTTTAAAGTCATATTTCCGAACCAAATAACCACAAACAGAGTCCAACAGGACAAGCAAAAGTCACCCGTACAAAAAAATAAAAATATTTCCGCCTTAAATTGCTAATACCATAACTGCAATAAATAATATTAGTATAGAAGCACGAGTACCACGAGTACGAGGTTTTGGGCACCTATAAATAAAAAAAAATAAAAGACTCGGCATCAACCATTATTACTCAGTACAATTGGAGTGATTTATCATTTCCAGAGATCTCCAACTTTCTGCTGGCGACCTGAATGTCTTCAGGTGATCCGGCGGGAATGAACTGGTTGTGCCATGAACTCTGGCAGCACAGATCTAGGACTACTTGAGTTCGAATGCCAACCATTTGGTAATGCATGAAGAGATTGAGAAGAATTTCGATTTTTGTTTCTGTTTTTTGATTTTTTTTTTGTCTTTTTTTTTTGTACTTCTTTTCATGAATCAGAGGATTGACGCCTGCACAGTGTAAACGAGTCGCAAATTAAAACAGCAACAACAATAACAACAACAACAACAACAATGATACCAGCGCCACAATGCCAGAGAGCAGCAGCCAGCAGCAGTAAAGCAACAGATCAACTCAGAATTAAATGACTGCGCATGTGATTTTTGCTTAGGAAGGAGCAAAAGTATTTCATCCATCGCGCGATCTTCTGGCACCGATATTAGACGTCTTTTGTTATTTAAATCGATAAAATTAGATAAAAGAGCGGTGAAGTGCTTTCTTTGACGACAATTCAAGCCATGACAGAGAGTTTCTATTATTGACCGAGCAATGAGTGGCAATTTTTTATATGGGGGCGTGGGAATTGAGCTAATTTTAGTTAAGTTTTATAATCGAAGCTTATTATAAGCCGGACTTGCTATAGGTGCGCTTGTGAAAGAGTGGAGTGATAATTGTAAGCAATATATTTTAAGTTTAACAACTTACAATTCAGATTTAATACGTTTGTGGGTATGTTTGCTTAGATTTCTACATAAATCAAAAGATGTTGATATTTATATGTATATAGTTAGATTCTGCCATAAATAAATCACTCATATCCATATGAGCGCAAAATATCCCAGGTGTTACATAAGTCAATGATATACGATGGCTGGCATGGAATATTTTAATTTTATATTTTTTCTTATTATTTTTTTTTTTTTTTTTTTTTCAAAAATGGAAAATAAACTTCGAGTTGATGTCAAGATTTTCCTTGGTTTCTCAACGTTTGTGGAATTGCGAAGAAGTTATAAAAAGTGAACATCTGTGCTACTTACTATGTGTTACCTATACACGTGCGCAATAATACTCGTTAGCAAAACAAAAAAAAACTTCTGTTGCAAAAAATATTAAACAGAACTGGGAATTTGCTTAGTATATTGCACGGGTGATGTTTGTGGGAGAGGTTATTATTGCGACAATCTTCATGCATATATGTATTTACGTACATAATTGGCCTATTGAATAGAATTTCAGATTATAAAAAGTACAGATTTCTTCACTCTCATGAATTGAGGCTATTTGGGTAGTTATTTTTAAATTCAGGGCTAGAATTGAATAAATAAATCTATTAAGAACGTTGTTATAACAAAATATATGTTTTCTGATACCTCTCTTTTTCCCTAAGAAAAAAAATATATAATAAATAAGAAGGAAACTCAGGGTAATCATCTTAAATTATCCATGCGCGAGAGCTTTTCTTCGTAATCCGGTCGTTTAATAGAGGACTGGGCGAATCGAAGGGCATATCTCTGACGTCAGCCGCGCTTATCGTTTTTTGACGAATTCATGTCCGCTATACTAAACTTTCTCTATTTTCAATCATTCTTCTTTCAAAAAAGCCCCCTAAATAGCACATACTATTAAAATCATGGTGGGATAATTTCGAAAATACATTGACTTATTTTATTATGAAATTTTTAGATATGGAACATATGCCCTTCTGTTCACCCACTCCTCAATACGTCCCTTGCCTATCCTCGTGTTTTCGTCAATTTCTATTTCATCGAACACAGTACCATACTTAACCTACAGATATTTTTGAAATGTTGTTAAATAGGTCTACGAAAAAAGAGTGCCTTAAATTGAAATTCGACATCGAAATTCGAAAACTGTGTAAAATACAAATTCGCAAAATTTTCATGATTTTGTTAACTCAAGACATCAGCTATGGTTATAATTTTTTTTTTGTTGCATGAAACTTAATGGATTTTCGATTTTTTGAAAAAAAAAATTATACTTCACCACTTTCCTGGCAAATGAGAGGCACATAAAAGAAAATTCATATTTTTGATTTGCTTTTATAATTCCTATTGTTTTTTATTATCCGATTAAAGTAATATTTGATAAACAGATAGAGGCATTAAGGTTCCATCGTTCTGCGTTTAAATAATTTCGAATTTCAAAATTGTTTTCTTTTATTTTTATTTTATTCACTTTTATTCACTGAACTTTAAAGAAATGTCTAAACGGAAGGCGTTATACAGGGTTTTTCCCACTAGGAGGTCAATAGAGCGGGAGGTGATAGTACTCACCTAGACGAACCAAAAATTGTATGGCAGGGGGGAGGCATATCAACTGTTTAGGAGTTACAGGGTGATTAAGAAAAAAAGGTAGCTTTTCACAAAACACCCTGTATCTTTAAAACTACAGGGTGTACGGTGACAGTTAAGAGCTCATTGTATGCAGAACTTCATGGCCTTTCCAACGACTGCTCAATCAGTTTACAGTTTTTATAAAAAAAAGTTATTATAATGATCTTTTTTCAAAAATAATAGAGCTTAAATTTAAAAAAAGGTAAGAAAATCCGAAATTTTTAGTTTAGACAACCATAATTCTTGATGGGAGGGGATGTGGTGCTGATTGAGCAGTCGTTACAAAGGCCATGAAGTTCTGCCTACAATGAGCTCTTAAATATGACCGTACGCGCTGTCGTTTTTAAGATACAGGGTGTTTTGTCAAAAACTAGCTTTTTTTCTTAATCACCCTGCAACTCCTAAACGGTTGATATGCCTCCCCCCCCTGCCATACAATTTTTGGTTCATGTAGGTGAGTACTATCACCTCCCGCTCTATTGACCTCCTAGTGGGAAACACCCTGTATAGGAGGGGTTGAAATTTAAAATCAACCATTAATAAAACTCATTCTGTTTTTTATACAGGTGGTACCCGTTTTATGTCGCCCGTTTTATGTCGTTTAACAATTTATACCGGGAACGATTTTACTTTAAAACAAATTTAAAGTTACGTCGCTTAAAATAAATTTTTTTTTTTTTCATTCACCAAATATGGCTTGTTACGTATTTTGGTCGAGCAAGACTCGACTTAAGTCGAATTCGACTTAACTAATTTTCCAAGGAACGGAACGTAACATAAGTCCGGAAACCGCCTGTAATTGTTATCTCTGGAAAAGAAAAACTTGTTTAGATATACACTAGCAATCTACCTACAATTCTTAATGTTCAGTTTTAATTAAAAACTAAAATGTCCACTGCCATACATAAGAATTACAATTGTGTCAGAAATTTTGGGAACTCGCACTAGGTATATGGTAATATATAAATAGTCAATGAAATTTGTCTAAGAGATTTTAATTTTATGCAGAAGAGATCATAGAAGCTATTCGTAATATTTTTGCGATTCCTACAATCCATGCAAGTTGCCCAACTAAATATTTCAAAATTTGTTTTGGCTGGATAAGGTTGGAGTTAAAATATTTATCGCGAAACTAGAAAGACATCCATTTCGTTCACTTTGAGATTCCTAAGTGTTTTGCATTTGGACGGACATGGATCGTATCAAACTCCAGTCCATATTTTAGCACTTTCATAGCCAAGTATGTCAAAACCTATTAAAGAAGTAACTGATCGCATAAATGATTATTTAGTAGGTGATTTGGTAGAAACCATTGCGGAATGTACTAAATATCTACTTTATGTTACGTAAAAGAATTCATAAAATAATTTTATGGAATCACAACAGAATACAATTTTTTTTAAATATTTTATTTTCATTTTCTAGAAAAATACATTTTATCACCACAAAATAACATGAAATATAATATTATGAAAAATTATTGAATAGGGCCCATTATCTAGGTTATATGGGTAATTCTATAGCAAACTCCAATGTTCACGTTTTGATATCTGACAAAAAAAAAAAACAAAAAAAGTTTATCAACTTTTGACTAAAAAGAGATGGGCCAAACGTCACTGCTCTCAAATTATGAGTCCAAATACATATTTCGATTTACATTATTCCCTTACCCGCTCACATTTTTCAAAGTAAATATTTAGTATTTTGTAATTTAACAACAATTGCACATATTTTTTCTTCTTCATATTGCTACCTATGAGGAAGAAAAATTATATAAAATGTTTGTTAAAGGCAATAAGATGTAAATTTTATAAATTCAATTAAATACCTTTTAAATATAATGAAACTTTTTGAACATTTGTAATCCTTTATACAATAGTGAGTTCTGATCCTTGGAAATATTAAATAAACCTACATCTGCATTCATTAACATTTGTTAATATGAATGGTTGTACCCCACCGACATATTTCAAATTTCTATTAAAATATTTAGGCAAATTTTTTTTTATATTTTTAAATATAAAAATAGCACGCTTAGAACCATTCTTCCTTTCACACTCATTAATTTCAGCGTACTTAGCACATTGAATAAGGAAACGGCATATCGGATGAAGACCTAAGCCACTCGGTGAAATGTATTAGTGTGTTGTGTTTGGCTTGGTTTTGTCATGGCAGTAGTGAAACCATGAAATATTGAAGGAAGACAAATTACTATGTAAAAAAAATAAGTAAAAAACGAGTTTTCAAACAAAACTGAGGCCAAGCCGCATGAAAAAGTAGAAAATAAACTTTTCTTCACACACAGCGGTGGACTCAGATTTTTTGATTGGGACATTTCTCTTGAATATTCTTTCTCTTCGTGAAACAAATCACTTATTACCTCTGATTGATCATACTGAAATATATCGGTGATTGTCAGCGAATAAAATCTGAGTCCACCTCTGTGTGTGAAGAAAAGTTTATTTTCTACTTTTTCATGCGGCTTTGCCTCAGTTTTGTTTGAAAACTCCTTTTTTAATTATTTTATTTTCTGAATTTTTCCTGAAACAGATTTATCACTTATCATATCGATGAAAATTTGTCCGATGATGTACCCGCTTTTCCGGGCTTTCCATGGAGTTTTCCACAAAAGCAACTTTATGCAACTCATTTCGCTCTACAACTTTGTCTTAGAGTGCAAAACGCTCAAAAGCTTCCTTAGTCGGAAAAACTCCGGAAAAGCGTTTTACATGAATTTTTTCCTCGATTTTTTCTGCAAGTTTTCACCATTGTCGGAGAGAAAGTAATGATGCCAGTTTATAGGGAACTTGATCATGCATAATTTAGAAAACTTTTTACCGGAAAATTTTCCGGAAAAGCGTTTTACATGAATTTTCCTCGATTTTTTCTGCAAGTTTTCACCATTGTCGGAAAGAAAGTAATGATGCCAGTTGATAGGAAACTTGATCCTGCATAATTTAGAAAACTTTTTACCGGAAAAGCGTTTTACATGAATTTTCCTCGATTTTTTCTGCAAGTTTTCACCATTGTCGGAACGAAAGTAATGATGCCAGTTGATAGGGAACTTGATCCTGCATAATTTAGAAAACTTTTTTATCGGAAAATTTTCCGGAAAAGCGTTTTACATGAATTTTCTTCGATTTTTTCTGCAAGTTTTCACCATTGTCGGAGAGAAAGTAATGATGCCAGTTGATAGGGAGCTTGATCCTGCATAATTTAGAAAACTTTTTACCGGAAAAGCGTTTTACATGAATTTTCTTCGATTTTTTCTGCAAGTTTTCACCATTGTCGGAGAGAAAGTAATGATGCCAGTTGATAGGGAACTTGATCCTGCATAATTTAGAAAACTTTTTTACCGGAAAATTTTCCGGAAAAGTCGGGAAATTCGGGGAAAAAAATTTCGGAAAAATCGGAAAACTCTGCATTTTTCCTGAAACGGATTTATCACTAATCAAATTTGTACCAAATTTTCAAATGATTTTTCCCGATTTTCCGGGTTTTCCATCGAAATTTCCGGTTCAAATTTTAATAGATTCAATTGTCACGCGACATGAACCCGTGTGCCAAATTTCAGCTCGCTGTGATGACGAAATGTGGCTCTACGAGAAATATATAAATAAATATACAGACAGACAAATTCGTGTACGAGTTAAAGGAAAGGGCTGGCCTCAATAAACAAATTTTTACCGCCCCCTTATTTTCAGATAATATTTCTTGGCGTTGCCTATGATAATTTAAAGGACTTGTCACAATGAAATGTCAGAAATTAAGCAGAATTTTCAAATAGCGACCAGCCCTCTTGTCATTTCTCCCCCCGCTCTATTGGTTTGACTGTCATTGAATTGCGTACTCACGTACACTGTATTCGTACGAAACCCCGTTTAGTTATTTATTCAATTACTTAGAATTGTTGAAATTGATGTGTATCATAGCAACACACTCCTCATTGCTTTATTTAGCAGTTTTTGTAGTCGTATAAGCATCTTTTTCTTTCCAATTTTTTTTTCCAAAAATATATTTCACATGATAAGTATTCCACAGATATTTTATAATGTCAACATGACTAATAAGCTTTCCTTCATATGTCTATATTTTCACTCCCAAACGTTATACTCGTTGTCTTTATTTATATTCAATTTTAACTTTTTAATTTTAAACCAGATATCGGCTTACATTAATTCATCTTGTATTAGTTCAACTTATTATCTAATGTCATATTCAGTATATCATTTAAATACAAAAGGAAAACTAATGTACCAATAACTGATCCTTGTGGAATACCAGTATCACCTTAGATCTTTGAAGACTGTCACTCAAATATGATTAAAACCATTGTGTTGTCTTCATTTAATTCCACCTTAAAATAGAATTTGGCTATCAAAAGTCTGAAAAAAAAAATCAATTTGCTTTCATCACCTTTCCACTAAATTAAATCCCAATTTAGTATCGTTTCATAAGAGTGTCCCTTACGTAAGCGTGATAGTAGTTCTTCTACCAAGATATCGTTTTTTCCACATATTCCTCAAAGTGTATCTTTTCTGCTTTTTCAAATATTTTTTCATAGAAGGCCACTATGCGATCAAATTAAGGGTTTCAAAAGTAAAAACTGTTTCGTAGTAGTGCGGGAGCAGCTGGCAAAACTTCCTAAACAAAAATATAAATCAATATTTTTATTATTCACCCTCTGCCTCCCTTCACCTAAAAAGATCAGCTAAATATAAATCCACATTTATTTATTGTCCAATTTACGTCATAACTTACCGTATTTTCTATTTTATTACATTTTAAAACATTTACTTAAGCCGAATTTCGATGGGAGAGCGGAGCACATATTTTTTATGTGTTATGAACTATAGTACTGCATTGTCTGCGTTAGACAAAGTCCAAAAGAAGTCCTTTCGTCGACTTATTAGCGATGACATATCAATAGCAACTATTGATTCCCTAGAGCACCGGTGTAATTTCGGATGTCCATCTCTCTTTAATCAATACCTCTATGACTATTGCTCTAATATCTTGTGGAAGTCTTCCTATGTACACCACACGGGCTGTAACCCGAGCTCAACCTCACACTTTCAAGTCAAATTCGGCCGTACTGTGAAATTTTGCGAATCGTTTATAAGCACGCATAGAACAGTACGAATGTGGAACTGTTTGCCATCCTCTATTTACCCCCTCAGCTATGAGCCGCAAACAGTCAAGCGTAATACGCACCATAGCCTCGTTGGCTCAACTCAATAATCCTCAATTTCCTATCCCCTCATCCTTTTCTATCAAGGCTCTGCTACGGCATCATAGGGTATCCCCTGAACTATGGGAATATCATAGAAAAAAAAAATTTCATCAATATCGGTTAATATATTCCTACTCAGTTTTTCGTACAAATGTACTTTTCTAAAGGCGCGTCCACACATAGCACACATTCCCCAAATATTTGAGAAACATTTTTCAAACATTTGTCAAATGTTTGTCAAATGTTTGTCAAATGTTCGTCAAACGTTCGTCGAATGTTTGTCAAATGTTTGTCAAATGTTTGTCAAACGTTCGTCAAATATTTGTCAAATGTTTGTCAAACATTTGTGGAATGATTCAATTTAATTCAAATGAAATGGAAAACATTAGATATTTATTAAAATTTGTACAGTACTCTCAGTCAGTTTTCAACAGCTGTGGAAAACACTGTAGTGAGAATTCGTTTTGGAATCTTGGAATTTTGTGATAATAAAGTATTCATGAGTGAGTGAGATAAGGGAGTAGATAAATATAATAAAATCAATAAAGCTGTATTCAAAACACCGAAATTTGTAGAACAAATGGAGTGAAAAGAACAAAGACAAATTAAAACGTATTGACTCCTTCATATAAATTGGAAGTAAATGATCAGTGGCTGCAGGTGAAACAAGGAGAAAGCTAAACTCATTGCTTGCTCAGTATTGGCGTAAAAACCAGGCACAAAGGGCCAGTAAAACTTATTTTGTGCAATGTCAATACTTACCGATATATATAGTTGCAATACTACTATTAATGCCTTCTCAGCTACTTCAGGAAGAATTTCTGAAATCAACTGTTTTGAGACTTAAAACAAGTTTTTACATTAAAGATTGATAAAAATTACAAGTTGCAAAAAACCTCAGCTCCGTTCATCTATATACTTACACTATTTCGCCAGTTTGTATTTCGTCTTCTTATTTTTGGTCCGATTCTACAAACTAGAATTTCGAAGTCACTTGAAGAGAATCTTGCGAAATTTCAAAAACCAGAATAATCGTCAATTTTTAAATCATTTAATAAATTACGATCACCATACTCTAATTATTTTGCCTGAAAATTTTCTGTTCCATCATTTCATTGAGGTAAGTGCAACGAAAGTTTCTACTATGCACGTTACTTCACTCGGAAAATTGATGATTAAAACTAAGAATTTTGGAAAAAAATTTCCCACACAAATATCCTATCAGCTGCTTGTCAAACATTTTATAAACATGTGTC